>JACSYO010001717.1:577500-805000 GCA_016806645.1 Ophiodon elongatus
TGTGGACCGCACGATGTCTGAGTGAGCAGAGGGCGATACCGGTGGGGAGCTAATACACGATGAATAACACACACACACACACACACACACACACACACACACACACACACACACACACACACACACACACACACAAATGCCTCCCCTGCCAATACCCTGAGTCCCCTCCCCCCTTCCTCCTCCCTCCTCCCTCCCATCCTCTCAATCTTCTCCGCATTAATTATGACATTGGTAATAAAGGAAAGTGTTTAACGGGGAGGAATTGTAAATAGGCGAGGATTGATTGGGCCCCTCTCTCTCTCGCACTAATTGATTGCGGAACTTCAGCCACGAATAATAAAAGTGGGGGAAGAGGAGAAGGCGAGAGGGGTTAAAGGCTGGCCCGTGAATAACATGCTGGCCATTTCGTTTAGTCACCAAATAAAGAACCGCTGTGCTGAAATCTGAATCTGAATCTGAATGTTGAATTTGAATGAATCGCCTACATTAGCTGAACCAAGCCGGAAGCCGTTTCTGAACACGCCGGTTCAGACACACATCCCAGCAGCCTCGTCAACCTTTGTTTTAGAATCCAGAGTCGTCACCAACAACACGCCTCTCCTCCAGTGGTAATATTCATCTAGTGGCCATAACGGCAGCTCCTGGCTGATACAATTAGACAGCGACAACAAAACCCCCCTGAATAAATACTGCCGGTGATGGATACTTTCCCAGAATGCTCGGCCAAAGGGCGTGGGCGAGTAGCAGGAGGTGTTCCAGGAACCATTAGCCCCCCATTGATTCGCCATGGGCTGCACATTATGAACAAATGTTGTGATATTGACAGAGCCGGTCTTAAATAGCTGGCAAACAGTGAGTCAGTAATTTCATTTCATTTTGATGTGAACAACATTAAAGTAATGAAAAACAACTTTTTCCGATGAATTAATTTCATCTGATTGTTTGGTAAACTAAACTGTTGCGTGTTTCCTTTGGATGGAATAGCTGAAAGCCTTTTGGAAGCCGTTTCCTGGGGACAATTGGTCCACAAATGCTTTGGAGAATCATATTATGAAGGCTACAAAACACTGTTTTGATTTTTCAAACTGAAGACTGAGCCTTTTTCTCAAATTAGAAAAGGCCCATCTTGGGTTTCCTCTCCTAGACCCCATTCGCTTGACTTGCCCGTGGTTTGGGGCAAAGATTTGACTCAAACAACGAGGATTTTAGGAAGTACACACGTGGCCGGCCAGATGTTGCGGGGGAGTCTCCATCCTAATGAGGAAAACCTCCGTCACACTGCATTTCAGCGGAAATCCACACATGTTGTGTTTGGGGTTAGTTATGCATGCACACGGCCACAGTCTGGCGAACGCTACCTCCAGCTGTTAGGTGGAACTCAGCGAGCCTTTCTGAATTTACAAAGGTGGAGGCGGAACTCTTCTCCCGAGGAGAAAATAATGGACTTTCTGATGCCATACTGGGAGAGGCACTTTGGTAGAGAAAGGTCTTGGCGAATGTGGCCAATAGCTTTACGTGTTAAGTGGTTTGCGGGATACTGTGGGAGCATGGCTGTGTCTCTAATCAGAGTGCCTTTAGCAGGTGGCACATTGCTGTTATCAGAGTCAGGGTGAAGTCAGGCCTCACAGGGCAGCCAGGGCCCCCCCACCGGACCACTGACAGCCCGGGGTCAGAGCCTATAGCTGGCTGAGAGTGATCCGCGCCCAGGGCCGCCGTGGCCATTAACGTTGGATGAGCTCGGCCTCATTGAAATGCATAAAAGATAAATGAGGACCCCAGGTGGCGAGTGCGTCCCTGATCGCCCCCGCCACTGTCCGGTCATTATTGACCGAGCCACGGGTCACCACTGATGCTGGGACCGCACAATTATAGCACATGACAGCGATTAAGAGAGACGCAGAGGGAAGCAGTTCCCTGCACTACAATGACATCCAAGTTATTAGGCCGACATTTATGGCAATTTGAATCCATTACAATTCCATCCAAGCATGTATCCAGAGTAATAAACGGAGATGTTTCTGTCAAACCGAAAACATAACGGCTTAATCTAGTGATACTTCGTAAAGTGGACTTGAGGGCTGTATATGTGTACAAAAAAGGTAAGAGGCAGCATGTCTGAGATTATATATACAGACATTTTCCAGCCCAGTCGCCAGGAAAATATTTTTGACCATTGGACGTTTCTGCAAACCACGGAAATACGTTTCTGCATTTGGTCAGAGCAAGTGACGTAGTATATTAAGCAGCTTTATTAAAAGTTATGTGGTATAATAACGAGTGTAACAAGCAATACAGTCCACTAAAGGCGGTTGGGAGCTGGTTGGCTCAACAAACACAGGACTTTCACTAAGGAGGCCGCTGTCCGTGTGAAAAATATGATCATTGATTTTACGCTTTGTTATATAATATCGGTACATTTGATACGCAACGCTACGTAAGAAGGCCCGCTATGGTTTTTTAAAAATAAATTTACCTTAGTCGTGCTTTGTTGTCAGGCTACGTTGTTACGTTACTATATTGTTACGTTATTATTCAAATATTGACTTTATGCTTTTTATGTAATGTTGTGTTACTAGGCGACGCTGTGTTAGCGAACGTTGTTACACTAGTTAAGTAACAATGTGTAAGTCTGCCTGGGGGGCTCGTTATATATTTGCACTAGTGATGTTGTAACGGTTGTTACGCTACGTTGTTACGCTAGTTATTATTTTCATAGGGTTAAGCACGTAGCATTGTGCATTTCCAAGTGTGATACGTGGATGATAAGAAAAACGTGATAAGTTACACATTCATAAACGTTATCATTCAACGTATCCTGTGGTTTACAGAAACATACAACGGCAACATTTCTTTATAGCGACTCGGTTGGATTTCCTGCTCACTGAGCAAAAATGAACACAACACAAACCGACTGAGAGTCTGGGAAAAGAGAACTAGAATCAAATTACAGGTGCAAACAAGACACTGCAACACTGAAATATTTATAACAGCCGATCACAATACTGACAACAGCAAAGCACTATCTTCTTCAGAGATGGCTTTCTGTGGGATGAAATTCATCAAAAGTAGGCGAATCCCATAGAAAGGTGTACAGATAGATGGAACCTTTTCTGTAACATCCTGTGGCCTGACAGTGTGTGTGTGGAGACACCGAGTCAAGGCAGACCTGCTTTTACAGAACAAGACCGGATCTGACAGCCCTAACCAGGACGAGAAGAATCCCCCACATGCTAAAGACCAAAAGTGTGAAATGACTGAGGTGAAATAAGGTGAGCTTGTAGGTGATCAAGTGGACACGGACGCCAGGTTCACTCACAGAGGTCGCAACGAGTGGCGCGTGAGAGGAGACAGCGTGCGGCTTTCTCAGCTAGCGGCGAAAGTAATTCATGGGATTCGAGAGCGTGAGCCAGTACACGTCTAATAACATCTGTGAATCAGACCTCCTGATGACGCTGCCGCTCCTCCCCAGGAGGGACCGGCTGCTCCGTTCCCTTCACGCGAGGGAGCCCTCCGATTCCACTTCCCCGCTGGAGCGCTGAGCAGAGATGGCAGTTCAGAGAATGTTTCCAGGGCCGGATCTGGCTACGGTGCACCAGACATCTGCCCGGAGACGGAAACCTGCCGGCTGCCAGCGGTTGCTCGCGTGCCAGGAAGCCGCGCGGGTCGTCCGGGATAGTCGGCGAAGACACACCGGGGCGACTCGCTGTCGTGTTCAGCGGAGGCAACTTGCTTCCTCTGTCCTCGGGGAGGCCCGGGAGCGCGGGAGGCGGACAAAGCAAGACGCGTGGGTCACCTCAAACTGGCAGCTTTAACTCTGAGCCTCTGGCTTAAATAAATAATACCCCGTGCTCCTTTGGGTTTCCAGAAGAGCCGGATCAGGTTCCCTGGCCTCTACTGTTTCACTGGCGAACCGTTTTTAAAAGGGCCTGCACGCACACAGCCTTTTGAACCGAACAATAGAGCCAGGGCCAGCCTCCGCTGTAAAGGCTCTTTAAAGAGAATTTATTACAAAAACAGCTCCAGTAAAGAAGGTTAAAAAAAATTGCCCACAGATGAAGTGAAGAGCGCACACACACACACACACACACACACACACACACACACACACACACACACACACACACACACACACACACAGATGGGGCTGGTATGTAGTGAAGCATTAGCTGGGCGAACAAAACAGAGTAGTGGGGTCAGAGGAGAGCGAGACCTCCATGTGAGAAGAGGAGAGTTATTGCAGTATGACTCTCGTCTTCAGGAATGCACTGCTGGCAGACACCGCCGCCGTCTTCTGTCTCTCTTTCTCTCTCTTTCTCTCTCTTGCTCTCTCTCTCTCTCTCTCGCTCAGAGCGGAGTGCTATCAGAGGGTCAATCTGTCAGTCTCAACAACAGCAGCGCGGCGAGAGGTGTGTAAAGCAGGCAGAGAACAGGAGCCCAGCTTCCTGGAGCTGAGTGCTGGTTTCCCACAACACGCTTCCAACCAGAGTTTAAAACAGGTTGGGTTCCTTCACATGAGAGTCTGGTGGCGTCAGGGGGTCGTCTGCTCCTGTTGACGTGGAGACGCCGTAGGTCACATCTAAGTCGGAGAGCTCTAAACCATCGGCCACATCTCCCATATGTCCAGCTATTGGAATAGTCTGGAATGATGAAAACCGTTGCAGTGAGTTGTCGGAGGAATAAAGAATGTGTTGGTAGTGACTTCATCCAAGCAAAGCTGTACAGCTTGTTGCTCGTCGACTTAAAAACAACTTGAATCCACATATTTCTACAATCGCAGAGAAAAGAACAACAATCAACGGGGACATGTCATGAACATTTGAGTATTTAGCGTTGCGAACCCAGTCAGTTTCCTGTGGGCTTAATCAGAAAAACATGTGATTCAACAAGCCAATCAGATAGCGCTCTCCTTCCTGTGTCACATGCAGCCAGAACAGACAGGTCTGGGTTTCAGACAGAGTATAGGGTTGTGATGTCACAACTGTACTATATGTAGGGAGAACGTGCCGCGACATGCCTGCAACAAGGGCGCAGAGACGCCGAGGGGGCGGATGCGAAGACATCGGAAACGCTGACCAATCAGAGCAGACAGGGCTTTAAAGAGACAGGAGCTAAAACGGAGCGGGTGAAAGCTAGTATATCACGACAGACATTATGAGGAAAAGAATGCGTTCTTTTTTAACATTAAAGCATGTAAACATGTTATAGTAGAAACAACAAATTAAAGTATGAACCTGAAAATAATGTGTCCCCTTTAAAGCTGCAATAATCAGTTATTGTATATTAACAGTGGATCTGCAGTGCCACTTTGCTCTCAGGAGCCCCCCCCCCCAAAAAAGCTGTACAAACACACTGTAGACTACATGCCCAGGACTAAACAGAAGCAGAGTTATGGACTAATTTTATGGAGACCAAAACAAAAGTGAAACACGAGTGAATATTGAGCGTGTCTCCGTGGTGGCTGAAGGCGAACATGTTCGCCAAAACAACGTTATGAGGTGATAATCGCTGTGTTCAGGGCTCGTTCTGCAATTAAAGGAAATCAGCTTTATCTACTCGGGCCGTGTGCACATGGTGACACTAAGTATACGGACAAGGATCATTTAAAAATACCACACACTTGGATTCCAGACCTCGAGCTCCTGTCTGCATATGTGAGTGACTATGTGGTCATTTTTAGTTAAGCAGACAGAAGCCCCCCCTTCCCCCCTATCCCCGCCCCCCCTCGAACCAGGAGAAAAAAACATTTAACTGTGGCATTTCGCGGGAAATCAGCGACAGAGACAGAATTTTTTTTTCTGATGGCCAAGTTACACAAGACGGCGTGGATCAGAAAGTCAATAAAAAGAACATTTTATGAATCAAAGCATGAACTCCGGCATGTCCGACCCACGGAGACTGGAATTACAGACCAGAGGAGTTCATGAATGGTGATTGGCTCCTGCTGACTCAGGCTGCTCTAGCCACTAATTTTAGCCTGTCTGTGGTGACATGACTGTGTGGAGCCATTAAGGCTTCAACCCCATCCCCAACTACTGCGTCTCTCACGGCTCCGTTTCAAATGGTACACTGTGTTTGTGAGTGGACACCACATGGAGGTGTACGGGACATCATCTTCCTGTCATCTACTGTAGCACGAAGGTCCTCTATGGATGGATAAGAATTTACATTTCCATCTGAACAAGTTGTTAAACAATCAGTCCAATAATCGAATAGTCGATCGGCAGAAAATGTAACTGTAATACACAACAATTTTAATAATTGATTAATCGTTTGAGCCAGAATTCGGGGACCCCGGGATGTCGTGAGAGGATTTACGGAAAACAAAAGCGTTTCTTTTTCTTTCTTGCAAATAACAGACTCCTTTTTCTTATTTAAGACTGAAAAATATTACAAAAAAAAAGGTATTTGGCTGAACTGGTCACAACTGGTCGACAAAATGTATGCAACCAATGACGGGGCGGGGGGGTTGTTGGTTTGCTGAATCCAGCTTCCCAAATGTGTAAATTTCCCATATCTTGTATTATTGTAGGTTGAATACATGTGGGTTTCTGGGCTGGAACAAGCCGCCTGAAGACTCTGAGAAGTTCTGACGTCACTATTCTCTGACATTCTCAACGATTAGCGAAGAAATTGCTGACGGAAGTTTCAGCTGAAATAAAAAACTGAAAGTACCTTTTAGCTGATGACCAGGCTCATGATCTTGACCCATGAGAGGATCTCCACATCACAGCTGCCAAACCTTTCACAACTTTTGACTCATTTACATTCCTGAACCGTCACTTGAATATAACCACTGATGGCAGACCACTAAGCCTGTGTTTTGAACTTTTGCAAGCATCCAGTCCTCCAGTTCTAGTACGGGTGTCCAAATATATGAAAAACAGACTCAGAATCCCCCCCGCCCCCCAGACCAGGATAAGGCTGATGGCTCTCCCAGCGGTACACCATCATGCTTTTGGAGCTCTGTAACAGGACCCCCCCCCCACCCCACCCCCCCCTGCCCCCTCCTACCTTATTGTCCGAACTGAAATGCAGTACTTCCACATTAGATCCCACATGTCCCCGACATCGTCAGGGTGGAAACTTGAAATTTAGGAATCGGCAGAGAAGTTAAAAAAGAAAATGTTTTTGAAGCGACTCTGGGCTGAAGACAGTCTGCAGAGAGAGAGAGAGAGGAGCAGCAGCTCTACCAGCATCCCCACCCACGCCACTCCTCCCCCTCTCTTCACATGACCGCAAAACACGGACTAGTCTTTTCCTTGCTCCTGAGGAAAAATGACTAATTCTCCCTCCTGGAGGTTGGGTTACTTCAGTCACTGCTCCTTTTATCACTTCCCCTTTATCCTTGGCACTCGTAGAAGTAGACACGGGAGAGCTGCTCCTGTTGAGGGCAGGGCAGAGACCCGGCCTGCATTACCAAGTAAGGCCAGCTGCTGAGCGGACCAGACGTGGGAGCACAAGCCCTCCTTGCTCTCAGCGTGTAACGCTAGCGCATGTTCGCATTCCACCAGCAGCCTCCTCGCCGCCACGCGACCCCCCCTGAATCATCCCCGGGATCTCCGCACAGGAGGTGTTGAGGTTCCACGTGCAGGGCCAGGTCTCACCTTTTCGTCCCAACCTCTCAATAGATGGCGTCTGGCCTCGGGGGTGTCAACCACACTGCTGCTTTTTTCGGATAGGCTGCTAAGTCTTTGACTTAGCAGCCTATCGCTTGTCAACCATTTCAAAACAGAGTCAGGGAGGAATAGAAGTCATATATCGCTGAATCAGCCGAGTGAAGTGCAGCGTAAGAGTTTGGTTGACTTGGGAGACGTGGAATGTGTGACGTGTGTGGAAAAGCAAAAAAAGATATTCTGGCAAGTGTGGCAGGCCGTGGTAATTGTGGAGCCGCTGTTTAGCCTGAAGAATCCTCAGTTATAATGGAGGAGCAGAGGAGCTCCACGATGGTGTGGACCGTGGTCAGCCAGCCTCGCCATCGCCTGGGAAAAAAACTTGGCATTATACGTTTCTGCAAAAGTTTCTGTAGGAGTACACATGTTTTAGTGCAAAATGCTATTTTCCAAAGCGCCTCTGAAAAAGTTTCCCCGCGTGACCTGACGTAGGTTTCTGAATGATGACGTTCTACATATATAGACATATATCCTTATCCGTAGTCAGAGTAGTAACTACAGAAACTTAGATGGCTGTTAGCACAAAGAAGCAGACAGGAGTACCAGCACGGAAGCTAAGCAATGTGCGAGGGAACATTTCTGTTTTTGTCAAAGGAGACCGGTGGCTTTGAAGACAGCGATATGACGGCGAAGTAAAGCGCCTGTGGACGGGATCAACCTGATTCGAAAAATCCAAACTAACCCTTTCAGTTATTTTCAAACCTAGCACAGCTCACGTTGACTCAGCTAGTGCTAGCATTCACATGAGTGAGCGTTTCCATCTGAAAAAAAAAAACGGGAAAAGAACGTGGATTGAGTTGAACTTTAGGGAGAGTCATCCTTGGATATCAGTCCATTCAGTTTAATCCCCATATAGGGTAATAAGGGTGGTAAATATGTATATATAAATATGTATATATAAATATATATATACGTATATATAAATATGTATATATAAATATATATATACGTATATATACATATATATATATCTATATATATATAGATATAGATATATATATGCACAATGTAAATGTACAAATAAAAAATATGGTAATCCTTGCGTGAAAGTACAGAAACATCACCAGCAAAATAAGCAGAAAAAAAGCGAAGCGACTCCTTCCATTTTATTATAAGTTTTCTATTTTTTAAATATTATCACTGATGCCATGATGTGTACATAGGGTTTTACTGCTGTAGCTGGTGAAGGTGGAACTCATGTTAACTACTTTATACGTGACTAATTTATAAGAATGTATTGTACTGTATTAAGTTGTATTAAGTTTTGCATTTCAAATCTGAATCTAATTTGTAACTATGGCTGTAAAATAACTGTGGTGGAGGAAAAACAATATATCCCTTGAAAATGTGAAACAGTACAATTAAAATTAAAATCCTCAAGTAAAGTACATAGTTACATAATAACTGTACAGTACTTGAGTAAACTTTTTCGGGGACTGACCGAGGTTATAGTGTATCACGAAGTCTTTATGTTTGGTTGTGTGGTCAGTGTGCATCCAACATTTAGTAATATTTTGCTCGACCATTGATGCTTCACATTAAGTCTGCTTCCCAAGTCCTGAGTAATTGGTCCTGTAGTAGTTGGGTGTAACAAACTTTAGCTGCATGTAAAGGACATGCTGATACACAGTAATGCAAATCCTCACACCGATCGTGTAAGAAGTTTGCCTTTGTTATTTTAGACGTTCAAGAATAGCCAAGTATTTTCCCTCCCCGTCGGCCTCCGTGGCCTTCCTCTGAGCACCTGCTCTACATTTCTCTCCATTCGTCTGCCTGTCTGTCTCTCGTCACCCCCCCTTCCCACACTCTCATGGGCAGGGTCAGCTATTGGCAGTCATGAAGACAGCAGTCAGTATCAGTAATATGGTGGAAATATGAGATAACTGAATTCTCGGCTGCCTTAATTTTGCCCCTTGTCTGAATATCCCAAATACAGTGAAGAAACAAGATGAAAAGCAGCTGAAAAAAAACAGCAGACATCATGAATACTTAATACGAACTAAACAACAAAAGGGAGCATGAGTGTCACTCTGTACCATGACTACAAAGCTGCGACTGCAAGCTCCAAGTTGCAACGCCACACTCGCACACATTTTCGCAGCAGATCGATTTGACGGCGGCTTTAGAATTTGATGTTTCCATTTCATAGTGTGGAGAAAACCACAGAGAGAGCGGCGCCGGCAGCTGGTATCAAACTGACCGCTACGAGGCATATCTGCCAGTGGGTGTAGCGGAGAACGGGCTGGCAGGCTGAGAGCACCCTGCAGCACTCGGTGTGAACAAGCTGCTGGCAGAATTTGAGAGAGCTCAGTGTCAGTGCATGCTCTGAGGACCAACTCACTCACAGGCCTGCGCTCTGTTTGGCCCATAAATTAATGCAATTAGCACTCTATTAAAGAAGCCAGTCTTTTTACTACAACATTTCTCATTTAACTATTTGTCACAAAGCCACTACTGAAACTTCATTTTTTAAACTCGTCTCTCTTAGATGATTATACTACCTTAATAAGGGTCCCACAAAGGTTCTTCCTGAACGGCTGAGGTTCTACCCAGAAACATTGCTTCTGAAGAACATTTTTTTGAAGAATGGGTTTTTCAAGACAGGGGGTAAGAACATGTTTTAGGAGAAATAGTTCTTCAAGGATGGTTGAGCGCATTGGTGTTAAGGGATCCTTCCCTTGGTTGGGTTCTAGATGAAACCCTTGGTATATAAAAAGGTTCTCAACCACCTAGGTGGGTTTAAGATCACACCCATGGAATATAAACAGGTACTGTATAGAACCCATTGGGTGGGTTTTAGATAAAACCCTGAGAATATAAATGAGTTCTAGATGAAAGCCTTGAAATATAAACAGTTTCTGTATAGAACCTTTGGGTGAGTTCTCGATGAAACCCTTGGAATACAAATGATTATCTATAGAACCTCCTGGGTGGGTTCTAGATGAAACCCTTGGAATACAAATGATTATCTATAGAACCTCCTGGGTGGGTTCTAGATGAAACCCTTGGAATAAAAAAGGGTTCTCGGTAGAACCCCATGGTTGATATCTTGTTAGCACCTTTGGAAGGTGGAAAGGTTCCAGATAGAACCTCCAGTGAGGCTTACGTGTGGAAGCGTTACACCAAGAAGGGTTCTCGGTAGAACCTCTCATAGGGAGTTCTTTTACCGATGGTTCGATCTATAACTTTTTATATTGGTTTCTCGATTCACCTCACTGAAAGGGTTCCAGGTGGAACCAAAAGCATTCTCCTATCAGGACAAGCCGGAGAACCCTCGATGGTACTAGTTAGCATCTTTATTCCTGAGAGTGTACAGTGGGCTCTAGAGCATGAAACAACAAATCATTCCCATTATTTGGGTGAGCTGGTGTGAAGCCTCTGGAGGTTTATCTGAGATTCATCTGCATTTATAAAGACTCAGAACTCCGCCGGGATCAGTCTGAGAAAGACCAGGGACCTGCTTATTAAGAAGCCTTTTGATGAAGGCGTCATGGAAAATGAATGAATGCCCTTTTTGAAAAGACATGAGAGATGTAAAAAAAAGGAGATTTAAACAATCAATGAAGTGATGCTGCTGTGCGTCGTGCGTAAATGTGCACAGAGTCTCTCTTGATGGGGAGACGCACTTATTGTTTCTGCTGCCGTGGGATCGCTGCACGTATTTAATTAACTCCAAAAACTGTTAAAATAAGAGATTGTAATTCCAGGTAATGATGTATGATTTCACCCACCCTAAGCAGAGGCGTATATGAGCATAATAAAAGGAGGGTGCATTTAACTTAGCCACATGGATATTGGCAATAAGCCGCAAATAGCTGCAAAGCTTTATGGATGCGTTTGTGCCAAAAAATCATTAGCGCAATATCTTTTGTGAATCGGACCTTGAGACGGGACAGGTAGCGGTTGCAAATGATGCACAATTCATGGTGCTATCAGCGGCAGCGACCCAATATTACAGAAACATTTGGTTGCTGTCTCACCGCGCATTATTTGTCCACTGCACATTATCTTCTCCTATTTAAACAATGTACTACATCCCCGTAAGACAAACCCGAGAGAAAAGTGACACTTGTTTTTGTAATTTTTGTGAACTGACCCTTTTAAAAATGTATTAAAAAATAAAAATGAAAAAGCAAGATACATTAAGTTGATTGTTGCTGATTTTCCAGATGAAGAGACCAAACCCTATTATGAGCAGGTCTGTCCTTGGTGCATAACCTCATACTGACTCAAGCACAGAGATGAAGCTGATTACCGTCTGGCTCCGAAAAAACTAATCATGGAACCCCAACAGCAAAATGAACACTTTGCAGTCCCGCCGCACTCCAAAGCCGCACAAAGGTTTGGCTCATCCTCAAGCTGAATGAAACGGATCCCAACCGTCCAATCACCGCCTGGTATTTAAATGGAAAACACACAAGCATTAAGCCGTGTCTGTGGAGGTGGGGGTGGGGGGGGTTTCACCCCTCTCTAGAGACAAGGCTGCGTGGAAGAGAGTGTGGTGGGGGTGGGGACGGGTGGACTCATGAATAAATATGGCCGGGAGGTGTGTGACAATCCACGCTCGGAAACACTCCTCTCCACATCGCATATTCACCTTTTTGATTACCGTTCTACGAACCAGACCGAAAAGTTCACTTCAACTGACCCCACGGGTGTCTTTCCCATTACGTAGAGGAAATGAGACCCAACCGAGGCCAGGAAAAACCTGCTAAAATTAGCTTTCAAGCTGAGTGTGTCACTTACTTACTGGCTTTATAGTCATTCACTGCAAAACCCATTTAAATGTCTTGACACAGAAGTCATATAAAAATAACTTTCAGTTGATGTGGACCGCTTTTCAGCTGAATTGAAGCAGCTTTCAGTTAAGCGTTCGAGTTTTTACAGTTTTCTCTCCTCCTATGTCATGTGCTTTATATTGGAATGTCCCTCTTTTCAGTTCCTGTAAAACATAACTGTAACCATTGAAATGTATTCTCTCAGCTAGCTAACCCTTCGCCACTTGACCGTTAGCTTGTGGGTCGTGGAAATTAGCAGCCCAATATAATTCTGTCAGTTGGCTACAACTGTGCATTTCCAAAGAACCGGGTTGTGCATATATTTATTAATTCCCCCTCTTTGTCCTGCCCACCTGCTCCAGGCAGCTGACGAGCTAGCATAGGCTATCTAGCAACAACGCAGGAACAGACTGAACCAAAACAGAAAAGAAAAAAAGAAAATCCACACACTGTTCAGATGACTCACAAGGCTTCACCTTTTGTACATAGAGATAATATGTCTTTGACAAGTAATGATGCAGATTAGTGCGCGAGTCCTTGTTGAGTCTTGTAATGCTATCGCAACAAGATAGCCCGCTAGCCTTAGAGTGTAACTGTACATATCACAGCTTACAAACGTGTGGGGATGCGAGACCATAATATGGGCATTTTACACACTTTGCAAAAGACAAAAATTTGAATGGTAAATGGACCTGTACTTGTATAGCGCTTTTTCTAGTCTTCCGACCACTCAAAGCTCTTTAACACTACATGACATCATTCACCCATTCACACACTGATGGGAGGGGCTAAGATGCCACCTGCCCATCAGGACTAGCTAACATTCATACAACATTCACACACTGTAGGTGCAGCTACAGGAGTAATTTGGGGTAAAGTGTCTTGCCCAAGGACACATTAGTCGCCATTCATTATGAATGAATCATAATGAGTTCAATTGATCATCCAGACCAAGCTTAAAGGGGCACTCCATCCATTTTGTATTTCTTCCAAAAAGTGAGACACAGGTAAATACAATCATATATCCTGAGATATCCTGACTTTATCTCTATAAAAAGATACTGTAGGCATTGGGGCATTTTCAATTTAGCTTAAAATTTGCTTCTTAACTGGCTACTTGTGTCTCAAGTTGCTCATCAGACTGTGAACAATGGACAGGCTCATGGAAGAGGAAGCCCACTCTTACCGGAACCGCCAAAATAACGGCCCGTTGCCCAACGAGACTTGTCGTTGGTAGCTGATGGGTTCCGAGACTGTTTTAGTCCCTGGTCAAGCTCCAAAAACTCCCACACTTCCCATAATGCAACTCAATTGCATGTTTTGTTTGACCCTGCCTGCCTGACTGGTAAACACCAATATTTTTCAATTGATGTTCATAGTTTGTAATGCAGGCTAACCCTGATGGGGTTTTATTTTTCAGACTTGACAAAGCTCCTACACATCTGTTTGCAATGACTGACCTGATCCTGTCTTTGATGAGTAAATTCTGTAAAGTGCCCCTTTTAAATTACAAACACATCCCATTTTTCACATTCGCTAACACACGTACCAGAAGCGAGCATTGGCATCCGTCATGCAAACTTAAGAAATAGAAAAAAAACACTTGAACACAGACTGTGGATACTCCGGCGCTGGAACAGTGGACGACAGAGCACGCGTCGCCTCGTGCTGCCCAGCCAATAACAATGAGCGGGACCACGCGCACAATAGGCCGAGTACTGAGCTGGAGATTGGCGCGGGGGGTGGGGGGGCGGGGGGCAAACCGCAACAATAGCACTTCCATTCAGACCAGTTGACCTCGCAGACACGCGTTGGCCTCGTTTCAGCCCCTCTCAACGTAGAGTCAAAAAACAAAAACAAAGCATGAGGACGTTTGGTTCAAACGCAAGAAGAGCAGAAGAAGTCTGTTCACACTGAGGGCCACACAAATTTGAACCAAGTCTTAGCCCTGTGTGCCCTTTGTCCCCGACTACAAAAGAGACAACGCTTTGGAATCAACAAACATTATCTCACCTTCTATAGAAGCCGTTCAGAGGCTGGAGACAGAGGAACTGCCAGTAATCCAAACAAAAAGATTTGAACTTAAGCATTTTGTCAGCGAGTAACAAAGGCTCAGATTAAAAATGTCATTGCACAAGGGTCCATAGATAGGTTGTTTAAAAAGAATGTGTTATATTCAGAAGAGCAAGGCACAGTTTAGTCTGTCAGGCAACGACACTGACGCCCCACATGGTACAGTCCCATCTCAGCATCTGCCTGTGTGTATCTGGGCCACATGGAGGGGGTTGAACCTGCATCCCTCTGCTCCCTTTGTTGATGCCTTCTGTCCTGTCCTCCCCGTGTGTCCACGCAAAAAAGAGCTCCTCTAGTGCCTCGATAGAGACGTCAGCCACTGGACACCATGACTTCTCCAGGAGTTGTTGGGTCAAAAAAAAAGGAAAAAAAAGAAAGGTTTTACCCAAAACAACCCTCTTTCTTGTACAAACGCCCCCCCCCCCCCTCCTTCTCCCCGTCCCCTCTTCCCCAGTCAGTCAATAGCGGAGGAGGTCCCCGTCCCCAATCATCACAGCTCCTCAGAGTTGAGCTACAGCTGCTCCTATTGTCTAAGCGGCCACTGTGACAAGGTCTGACTCCGCGGCGGCTCGCGGGGGCCAACAAAAAGCACACAAAGGCCTCCCTCGGTGGCCTCGTCAATTAGGGCTTTATCAGATGCTGCGCAGCCTCTTGCCAGCTAATCAGCAGCAGCACATGGTGCGAACAGGGGTGAAGCCGGCTCTCGTGAGGGCCCAGCCTCACACATGTGCACGTAAATCCTGGGCTGGTTGCCAGGACAACCTTGAAGACAGCGATAGCAGACACTGATGGACCCCTCGATGTGACTCGCGCTGATTGGTCGGGGAGGAGGGCTCAGGGTCAGAGTGAGAGGAACCAATCGGCACTGTGATCCAAATGTTGGAGCAGAGCAATCACTTGCAAGTTATATTGAGAAGTCCTGTTTATATTTACGTAACTTAACTAGCTTCAAATGAGGAAAGAATACATTTTGAACCTCTCTTTCACTTTAAGCCTAAATTTAAATTAATTCTGTTGCATCAAAACTTTTAACTCCATTTTGAATTGCGATCCAATATATACTTAAATATGACACTTGAGGGGGGTTTAACTTTTTAAATTGCTGCCTTTTTTGAGAAGGATTGAGAAAAATTATCAAGTTCCTTGAAGAAAGTTTAAGGGACAAACAAGTTTTCTGACAGTTGAAGTTTCTCTTTTTTCCTCACTGTGCTGTTTGTCTGTCGTTTTATCTTCTATTTTGCCATATTGCTCTATTAATTCGGTCAACAAGTTTTTCTCAAAAGAGAAGAAATTAAATCTTCTCTGCCAAGCCATCATGAGTATCGTTAGGCTAACTAACAGAATGACTCCTTAGCTAAGCTAGCTAACAATGTAACATTTTGTTGAGGAATACAGAGCTGCCCCCCCCCGTCCCCCCGTCCCCCCTCCCTCTTTTATAGCCAACTTAAGCAAATTTATTCATTTCAATTTCAGTAAGCAAGCATCTCAATATTGATTTAAACTCTTTAAGTTTGGTTTTCACCCATAAACTTGGATTTACCAAACAGCGATTGGTTTGCCAAGTTTCTAATTGGCAACCATTTTAACAAATTGGCAACCAAGTCTTGGCCTTTGGTTGCCATCAGTGGAAACCAATTTTGAAATGTAAAAAAACGGGGACAAAAAAATAAAACAGCAAACAAGCACCCACGTCTCTTTAGCTGTACGTGAGAGGGAAATCATCTGTCTCAGCGGAATTACACCGTCTCTAAAAGTAGAAAGACGTTTTTGATGGATTTGTGAAGAACATGACAGCAGCAGCAGATTTTGTTAGTACGGCTGGCAACCAAAACCATGACGCCATGACGCTTTTAAAAGTGTTGAGCCCTGCTTTTTAATTGTGCGCCAGAGCTCTGCTTAATTTTAAATCTAGGGTTATTCTTTTTTAATTATTTGACTTTATTTGACAGGATAACCTGTTAAAACTGTGGTTTTCTTTCCGGTAATACAAAGACAGCAATACAACCCCTAGACGACGAAGGTGTTTTAAACTCGATGCAACCCAACCGTAACAAATTCACACTTGGTTGACAGCCTGGATTTCAAGAAAAAAATAAACATACCCCATCAACAGAAACTCATTGTGAAACTTGTAAAAAATAATGCCGCATGAAGGGAAATAGATGAGTACAGATGCATGAATGAATTAATGATGAATGTAGAAACGCAGGTCATCAATACTTGATGACTACATATGTTTCCCCGAAGTACAAATCTGTGTGAAAAGAAATCATAGTAGCTTTTTACACAGGTTTTACATGAAAAAAAAAGGAAAAGAAACGACACCTCGGGATTTTGTACTGTTCTGCAAAGGCATAGAATGCTTGTGAAATTCATTCAGCTGAAATGCGTCAGTCAATTTTCAACTTCACCGATGCTTCAAAAAGCCAAACAAACCCTATCGCAGCACAGAGTGCCACGGTCGCTCTCTGCTTAATGCAGATATCACTGTTTGGATGGGCGTCGCTGCCCTCCTCTGTGATGATTCAGCTGGCGGTAGCGCTCTGGCAGAGATGTTTAAAAAAACGCAGGCTGGATGTGATACCGGCGCTCGCAGAGCCGCGGAGCGGGCCCGGGCTGGGGGAGCTGCGTGCAGCGATACGGCAATTATTCAGCCTCGGCGCGCGGCTTTGAAGTGAGAACAGGCGGCGTTTTGTCAAAAGGCTGCGAGTCATGAGAACGACAGAGGAAAGTTTGACGGTGCCGAGCGGAACGCAGTGGGACGGTGCTGCAGACCAACGACACGCGCAATCCCATCTCATCCTGCATGCTACAAGGCTGAACCAGTTGATTGAAGGCCTACTGCACTTGTGTATCTAATGGAGCGTTCCATTAATTAAAGTCAACGGAATACTAGAACGAGATCCTGCAATTAAGGAATACGGGTCGCACAGCTCGGTTTAATGTTCAAGGGGCTCTCCAGTGATTTAGTGCCTCACTTCCATAAAGTTGAGGGATTTACAAAGCGATGGATTGAAAAAAAACTAATCTGGGTTGTAGGCGGAAGCCGTCATCACTGTCACACTAGAATGTACGTGATGGATTTCATCTTTAAGTGCTTTTGCCAAGAAATCTGTCAAAGAGACCATGTAGAACTGTTTACACGTCGGAAATATAGTCATCAAAAGCTCTTAAAATAAAGGCAGAAAATGTATTCCGCTTAAGACATCTTTTTTTGGGCTCTTCTGTCATCTAACAACAAACTAAGACCCTGAAAAAAGAACACAGAAAGAAACAAGAGACCATCTTGTAATGGGATCACAGCAGCCGCAACACCAAATCGGGGCCGAGGACGTAAAGTGGGTCCAATTCCAGCACGTTAGCAACGTTAGCTGTTAGCAGCCGGCTGCTTGGCTGCATAATGTTAGCTAAGGGCTAACGTACCCAGGTAATGTATACATTATGATGCGTTCCAGCTCTTTTATGTAAACATTTGTATTGGGTGAAGTCAAATTATAACGTTATCATGATGTGTACAAATATCATCTTGTAAACATTTTTTTGGGGTGAAAAACTTGAATAGATAAAATTGTTTCAAGGAGATCTCTTCACAGCAATATAAAATCGATATTAGAAAGGGAATTATGACTGGATTAAATTCCAAAAAACAATGGACATTTTTTTTTATTCAAAAGCAATTGGTTGTATTTTATAACCAGCAGTATACTGAAAGCAGCAGAAAGGCAGAAGTGAGTACACTTTAATATCGGTTTATTTATAGCAATATAATCATCGTATACTTCCTTCATATCTCTCTGTTGGCCACATCTAGTCAATAGACCAAGCCCTGAAAACACCGGATCCGACATTTCCCATAGTGCAACTCAATAGTGTCTTCTACGAGAGCCTTTCTGCCTGGAAAATGGTATTTTAAAGTATTTCAAACTTCAAGCCCACAATTTATAAATATCTATCTGATAACAAATTTGAAGTCTCTACTGAAATAACCCCAATGACATAATTTATTTTTTTCAAATTTTGGAAAGCTGCTCCAGAGTCACAGCCTGTACAACTGTTTTCTCAGGCTGTACTCCTTTATGAAATGAAAACTAACCCAGCAGACTAAACTTAATGAGTCAAAGTGGAGTGTCCCTTTAACATGTGAGTGCTTTTCTTTCTCAACACAGATAATATAATGTTGTAAATCAGTCGTCCAAACTGACCGGTTGAATTTATGCTGCAGTTAATGGCGGAGCAGTAAAAGTAACTTCCTTCTTGTTCATTTAGCGCCACGAGAGGACGGGTTATGGACTGGGCCACACATGTTCCTCTCGCCTTATTAAGGACCAGTGTAAACACTTTCCTTTGTCTCCCTGACAGCCATTACGGGAGCAGCCCATGCGCTCAGGGGGGCCGGCAGCACATTATTGAGCAGACGGTGGAGCCAAATGGTCGGCCATCCATCATGTGGTTTCTCCGGGGCCCGAGGATTGAGACGTCCACCGTGCCTGATCACCTCGTTTTTTACGAGGGTAGACAAAGGATATCCCTTTAGAAATGAGCATTAATAACTGCTACTTCACTAATTCGGTCAGAGAAGACGATGATAAAATCCCTGCTTTTTCTTTACTTGACATATCATGACAGTAAAGGAGCTGGTTTTGTTGGCTGGACCAGGTGCAGCACTTCCTGTAGCCAGCTGTGGGCTGCAACTAAATGAGCTGGAGGGAAGCGTTATGGTAATAACTGCAGAATTCATTTGGCACCTGGGGGAGGACAAGCCCTTCAGTCCAGCTGAGCTCGGCTTTAATTCACAGGCTTTGACCGTCTTAGGTCAGCGAATCATTACCTCCAGCGGGGCCAGGGACTAACAACCAGCACTATCACTGTCCTATTCATTTTGTAATAAAGATAACGACTCCCAAGATGCACTATAAATTTAGGAAGACCAACAGTGTTAATGTGTAGTTCAGCCAGTTATTGCAGGGTGTCAGATTTTGGTTAATTTGATGCGAAATTCCAGTATTTGCCAACTTTCTTATGATAAAACCCCTTATGTTGTAGAGATTCCAATAGCTTTCCAAAAAACTTTGATTTAATAGCTTTTTTTTTTGGTTTTGCCATTTCTGTTTCTTCTTTCCAGGTCTACGTGGTACAGAGCAGGTTCTGTGGTCGGACCATTGGCAGTACTGGAGCGACTGTGGCTCAGTGGTAGAGCAGGGTCGTCCTTCAATCAGAGGATCGGTGGTTTGATCCCCGACTCCTCTGGTACATGTCGACGTGTCCTTGGGCAAGACACCTAAACCCAAATAGCTCCAGTAGCTGTGCCTATACGGTGTGTGAATGTTGTATGAATGTTAGATAGTCCTGATGGGCAGGTGGCACCTTGCATGCTAGCCCCTCCCATCAGTGTATGAATGGGTGAATGATGTCATGTAGTGTTAAAGAGCTTTGATTGGTCAGAAGACTAGAAAAGCGCTGTGCAAGTACAGACTATTTACTGGAAGTAGCTCGTCCTCTTCACTCAAACACAATTTGGCCTGAATCTCTTTTCCATTTTTTCCTGTGGGTTTTCTTACAAAAATGAGGTTTTTGTACAGTCGTAGGTCAACGATATTGGTTGATATTGAAAAATCGTTCTTCCGTTCAATGACAACGTTTCAAAAACAAATTACGAAGTTGGAAATGTTTTTTGTTGAAGTTACCTTTTGAGAATGCAATTTGACGCAATCGACGTTGGTCTTGCTGGAATCCGCAATATTATCACGACGGACGCAGAAAAATGAGAACGGAACCTAAGTTGATTTCCCGTAATAACACTGCCAATACTGGGGGTTCATCCTACTGCGGCCAACTTTCAAACAAACTAGAGCAATGCCTGTTTCCAATCCGGAATAGGCCGATGTCACAACAGTTTTTTTTCAATGTAGCTCACCGGGTAGAGCGAGTACCATGAAGTCCTTACTGCCGCGTCCCGGGTTCGAGTCCAGCCCTCTCTCTGCCCTGCCTTTCCTGTCAGTCTCTCTCACACTTAAAATAAAAAGGAAATGAATGCAACAACAAATGCAAAAAAGAAAAAACCAAATTACACCACCTTCAACCCTGCACGTCCTCGGGTCCCCATCAATGCACCGGCCAGGTGTGGATCGGATGAACGGTTCTCGAGGTATGGGAAGGACACACACTCAGACAGAGAGCCCTGTTCTATAGTTAGATGAGCTATTTTGCACATATTTTCCATCCAGTGAACTCAACAAACAAAAAAAATAAATGCGCCTGTTGTGTTTGTGTGAGGAAAACATCCCAGCATTAGTTGAAAGTGACAACCACCCACACACACGAGGCCCAGAAACTGGTCCCACGGGAACCCTTCATCCAAACACCCACTGGGCCGATGAAGTGGTCGTTAGGGACGGAACGCTAGGGAAAGGGTTACGTCAAGAAAAAGTCTGAAAATTGTGAAAATAATCTCTTACTTTGATTTTGTAACCTTTTAGCCTCTCCCAATTTCATCCAGAAGAATAAAGTAATTCCTGTTTGTAGAACACGATTCCAACCCCACATCAGCACCAGCTGATTATTAGGAAAATACAGCGGTTTGTATTTCCTTGAAAATCCAAAGAATAAAAAAACAGCTGAGGCAACAGACTCCGCCGGCAGCCACACTGTTCTGCTGATTCAGTCGGCAGAACGGATCCCATTATCTTGTTTATCCTCATGGAAACTTAACAGTTTACCATGTGACCTACATTCTCACTCAACAGATTCAGGTCTCAGATGGGCGCCGATTGGAAACAGCTTGTTGTGCGAGTTGAGAAGGAAGTCGAGAAATGTTTCGAGATATGATTGAGATAAGGGGTTTGATGCCATCTTCCTTCGGGGGTCATGCGAGGGTGGCGTTCCCCACCCCCATCTTGACCCGCTCCCCCATCAGGGTTCATTAAAGGCCTCCCTCGCCTGCTGCGTATCGGGGGAGTGATAAACGGCCAGGGCCGGCCTTATCGCCACCTCTTCACGCTGCGAGCTCAGGGAACTGATGAACATGGCCCGCGGATCTAACAGCCCCCGTGAGCCTGCCGCCACCTGGGGGGAACCGCCCCGTGCGTGTAATTGAAGCTATTGTGAGGACAGCTGAGGTCTGAGGAGGAGTGACGAGTACATTACGTCCTGCGATGGGAAACAACAGTCCTCACATGGCTCAAGTTGGACACTGATTGATGACTATGTCCCTCAGCTTCAGGCTCCGCCCTGCCGAGGTTTGAGCCCTCGTCCCGGAGGCCTCTCACTGAAGACGGAAGCTTACAACGCGGCTCTTTGT
The DNA here is from genome assembly GCA_016806645.1 of Ophiodon elongatus. Classification (NCBI taxonomy): domain Eukaryota; kingdom Metazoa; phylum Chordata; class Actinopteri; order Perciformes; family Hexagrammidae; genus Ophiodon; species Ophiodon elongatus. Next base: position 599,319 of record JACSYO010001717.1, read on the forward strand.
AGCCGGTCCTGACGTGACACTGGCGAATCAAGGAAGAGCTGCCGCGTACTGGAACATTTACAATGATACAAAACAGAGCGGCAGTAGGTACTCGCATTTTAGAAGCTGGAACCAAAAAACGTTGGTATTTTTTAGTCACAGGCTAAACAAATCTGTGTTTTCATTGGACCAGAAAACCATGCAACGCTACTGAACAGTGTGACTTTTGACATTAATGTTTATTGGCGTGCTCAAATAAAAAATATTTCTGCATACGCTGCTCTTAACTGTAATTTAAATTAATCTAATTCTTCTGAACTCTCATACAATGCATAACCTAAGAGCCTACTTGAAACACTGTTATGTCATGTGTAAATATGTTTATAAGGAAGGTTGAAACAGGCAGAAGTTGTCTGATATCGGTTTCTGTTCATGGCCTGAGGGCCATCTTATAATATTAAGATGCAAATGTAAACGTAAGATGTAAATCTGTAAGTCTAATATTAAGATGTAAAATATTGGTGTCTGTGCCAAGACAGAGATAGTTTCACTAAATGTAGTTGACATCTAGTGTTTAAACTATGTCCGATATACAGACACTGCAGTTTTTTAGAAATGTGCTCAAGCCATATTTTAGTTTATCTTTAAAAAGTCACTGCATCTCTTTTAAAAACGATCAGCGGGTCGTAGTTTGGCCATCCCCAGACTGAAATGATCACTTATCAAAATACATGGTGATTTCCGCTGGTGGCTTAATTTATTATTTGAATAATAGTAGTTACACTAATGCCTTCGTTTATGCTCCTTTGTTTAAAAATCAACCCAAATGATATTAAGAGCTTTGGAAACAGGTTTGAGATCAGTTAGGATGTGTTCTAACAAAAAGATGCCAGAAGCAGTGAATGAAACATATGGGTCCTTTTCATCCGTTTCACTTCAACTTCAATGATTATTACTTCATAAACAGGAAGTGGGGTAGAAATCTAATGTTTGCCACAATGGGAAGGAAGCACAGTGATTTTCCACGAAGGTGATACATTGAGAGAATATCCTTCAACCTTTGTGGGGCTCAGATAATGTACTAATGCAATCATATTGCCCCTTTATTATTTTTTATCGCAATCTTTGACTTTAAATTTGCGTTTGTGTTAGTTTTGACCATGAATGTATGTTTACATTTTTTTTTAAAAAACAGAAAAAGAATACTTTTGTTATGAAGACAAAATAGTGCATTTATTCCCAGAGACTGCCTTTTAATGAGCAGCTGGACCTGAGTCAACGTTTGATCGCTGTGTGTTAGCAGCTTTCTCCCAGACGCTGCTTATCTCCATCAAACACTCCCAGTCATCTGGACCAGGAGCACATTAGTAGAGCCCTCAGAGCTGAGCTCCCTCTGGTGGAATCCTGCCCTCAGGACCAGCACCAACACGGCGCTGCTGAATATCAGCGACTCGCCAGTCGTTTGAAGAAATAGAATGCTCTTCAGATGAATGGTGGCATTTATCAACCGCAATTACCCCTGTGGCTGAGTGCGGCTGAGGGTATGAGCAGATGATTACAGTTATACTGTGACTGGGGCAGATTTTTGGCAGATATGCAAAAAAACATTGCAGCAATGGAGCAGCTTTTAAAAGCTGAATTTGTTACCTTTTTTTTAAAAAGATACAATATCATTTTAGTTTTATTTTTTTTGTCTTTTTTCAATAATGTAACTTCCGGTAAAGTTTACTGTTTGACGCTGTTATCTTTTTAGCTTTTGAGAAAAATGCAACGCCTGAGCAGCTTCATGTTTTATAAAATTGAAGCATATCCAAACACAGTTTCTAGATGAAGTAACTGGTGGAAGAAGTACTCAGATACTTTTAAAGTACTTAAGTAAAATGTATCAGTACGACGGTACTCATTACGTAGCAAAATGAGTCAGTGCTACACCATTACATATGCGATAATTTGTATGTCTATAATGCATTATTAACATATATATAATGCCTTATAATCTGCATATAACACTGTATAATCGTAGTTATAGGCACTCCTAAATATGCTTATAACAATAATCATTTCATAATGACCTATAAGGTCAAGTATCATAACATTTCTTTTGCAAGGATGATAGTGTATTACAATTCCCATAGTTGTTATAAGTTCTAAAATTTTAATAATGCATTATAATCACTGTTTTAATGAATTATAGTGTGATTATAAATCACATTAAGTGGTCATTGCTCGCTTTAAGTAAAGTTTAGATTTATATACAATTTTATTATTATTTATACATGTATATATTTTTTCACTTTACGTGAAGCAAAAAGTGAGATTAATTTAGTATTTAGAGGAATGCATAAGAAAATTAATTATGATATATTATTAGAAGACTATAATCTTTTACAACTATTAGAATTATGGAATTGTAATACATTATCATCCTGGCAAAGGAAAATGTCAGTTATGAATTATGATGATACTTGACATAAAAAAGTCATCATAAAAGGCTTTATACTATTCTTCTAAAGGATTATGAATTTTCATGACTGCCTATAACTACAATTATACAGTGCTATAAGCAGATTATTATTCCTTTTGTATGTTTTCACAGCAAATATGGATGCATACAGACTGCTGAAAAGTAGCTAAGCAACAGGGGATGATGCCCCCAAGTAACTATAGCTGTTAGCTTCATGTAGTTGAGTAATATTTCCTTTGAGATATTGTATATGGCAGCATTGACACTTTTACGTAGTATTTGAGTATCTGACAGCTACTTGCAGGCTGCTCGGTGCAGGTTTGGTTGAAGTTGTTCAAACATGACAAGTGGCTGAAGACAAGGCACAAACTGTTGAGAGATCACCGTTAGCGTATTTGACAGTTTCCATTGCCGTGGGCGTAGAACCGGAGCCTCACCTCGTCCGGTTCTGTCTTTTGAAGCACTTTTGAGTGTCATGTCTGTTCGCACCAACACCACAAACAAGATGAAAGGTGAAGCAGAATGTCAGTGGAGCCATACTGTTCAACCGCTCTGTTGACTGGACTGTCACCAGAACAGCCTTTCAAGAAAGTGCTCCAAAACACATGAACAATATTGTTAGGCCTGGTTTAACACCCTTACACCCTAGCACCCTAACACCCTAACACCCTAAAACCCTAAGACCTTAAGACCCTAAGACCTTAAGACCCACGCTGAGAAGAGGTGCAATTTTTACATTTCAGACTTCTTTGAAATGGTGAAAATCAGAGGATACAAGATGGTTAAAAATATATCTATCCATCTAACCATCCATCCATATCTCTATCCATCCATCCATCCATATATCCATCCATCCATCTATCCATCCATATATCTATCCCTTCATATATCAATCCATCCATCCATCCATATATCCATCCATCCATCTATCCATCCATATATCTATCCCTTCATATATCAATCCATCCATCCATCCATATATCAATCTATTTCTCCATATATCTATCCATCCATCCATCCCTATATCCATCCATTAATCCCATTGTAAAGTTAGCAATCTATCATCAATCTATCCATTCATCTATCTGTATATTTATCCATATATCCCTCCTTATATCTATCCATCTATATATCTATCCATCCATCCTTCCATCCATATATCTATCTATATATCTATCTATCCATCCATCCATCCATCCATCCTTTCATCCCATTATAAAGTTATCAATCTATCCATCCATCTATCATCTATCACTCCATCCTTCCATCCATCTTTTCATTCATTCATTCGTCCATCACACTGATGTTTTATCATTCATGCCTCTCAACACATGTACTGCTGTTTAGAAGAGTGCAAAAGTAGGAGGTTGCACAGTGCGCCCTGCCTCAGCCCAGCCATGCCCTGCAGGCACAACACCCTCCGTAACAGAGTCAACAACCCTTTCAGACCATAAAGCATAAACTAAATCACAGCAAATACACAGAGGACTGACTCATGAGGCTCATATAATACACTTTATACATGTTGGCGAGCAAACACAAAAAACACATCAGGTTTCAGGTAACTGAGTCAAAGAGAAATCAGATGGCGACAGTTTAAATATGACATACGGGAGGTATTTCTTTGGCCACCGCCCAGAATGCTGAGGCGCTGGAAGTCAGGGTGATATCGACAGGACGTCACTACATCCTGACAGCAAAACTATACTGTCAGACAAATACAGGCCCGCTGCCAAGCATGCATATGCAACAGCCTCAGAAAGGCCAAATAACAACATAAGGCTACTGTTTCAAGAATATGGCCATTAGAGCACTCACAACGTATCCCTGCCAGCTCGTGAAAGGCCAATGCAGGACTGGAACTGAGTTTCATGAACCACACGCACACGTCACAGCTCATTTCGGTCAATGCAGGCAAAATGCAAAGTAGATAATAGACAACTTTTTTGCTACATTTGCCATCCGTGATTTATTACAACTAAACAGTTAAAGAAATGTACAGTTCTGAAAAGTGTCCACGCACCAGCTGAGCTGACTGCAGGTACCAATTTTTCCATTTTAGTTTGACCTCATGTTCTATTCACACAATTTATTTTGGAGATATACAACGTTACCGCTCAAAGAGGCGACAAGTAATTGTAACGCCGAGTGCCTGTCTAATCAGTACTGCTGTGTTTGACAGATATTTGAACACTTCCTCCCAGAAAATAGTTCCAACATCCCTGCCAGTAAGAAGATAAACTGTACAAATCTTTATCTCAGGTTTTGCCGCAGTGTGTTGAAAGCAGCCATAATTGATATTCTTACATGCTTTATAGTTAGTTTAAGCTCATTGTTTATCTTTACCTTCCTGTTCTTGTTCAATCTCGCCATTCTTATAGCGTTGTTTTGGTGTGCAGCAGGCAGCTGTTTTCAGTGAAAGAAAAGCTCAGAAAACACTGAAAACTTTAACATTTCTTCTCTGGAAATAATGTTTCGTATGCAGAGAAAAGATTTTGCATCACACCCACATGAAACTGCCCTACAGCTACTAAGAAGTAAGGCAGCCCTTTTCCAAATTCCTCAGCATGCACAAAGGTTTGATAGGATCCGAGTTGCCATCCATGTGATTTCTGTTCAAAATCAATTTATACCAGCAAGGTTCTGACTGTGATTTGAGTCTGTTTTAATCTCCAAGATGACCTGGTTAGCACAGCGGGCAGAAGCCATGTGCTGCAAACACTGGCTCCATCTACACCTGAAAGGTGTTGCCCTATTATTGGTCGAGTTATTTCTATTCATTATTATTGGGTTTTTATGACATTTTCAGGCGTTATTACGGGACATGATTACATGACTGGGTGAGGAACACTCACACGGTGCAGTTAATAATACCCAAGTCAGAGGTTACCATTGCATCGGAAGCTAGGCAGCGTAAGTTCACATTCATATAAAACTTGGCTTTATTTTTCGAGATCGCAAACCTGCAGAGCCTAAGCAGGCAGCCAACTCCCTAGTCCCAAATGTCAGGCTGTTTTTTTTGTTTTTGTACCAGCACCTGAGAGCAGTATCAACTGGTGATAATCATCACACGATAGGAAAGCCCCGCCTCTAGATTAGCTGCAAACCCTAATCAAACAGAGGTCTATCTCTCTGTCAAAAATAAAATAAAATCTGCTTTTAAGAGATAAAGGACAAAGTCACGGAGCTGAGAGCTGGATGTGTATAGCTCATGATGCTAACTGCCATCAACCAGCAGCCTGCTCTGTGACAGCGAGCTGTAACCAACCGCATGCAAGCACAGCCAATAAATGTCAGCTCCAGCCTGACTGCAGAGCACAACAGGAGAACATCACGTGTGTGTGTGTGTGTGTGTGTGTGTGTGTGTGTGTGTGTGTTGTGCAGGTACACAGCCTTAGCGCAGCACTGCCGGCCGCCCGAAATTCGCCTCCGTGCAGATTTCTGGGAGAGCGAGGCCGCTTTGATCTACTACTCTCGGCTGCGCTGCCATGAAAGAGACTTTACAATTAGATCAATTCAACACAAACAGCGGTGGCAGGAGAGAGGGAATAAAAAAAAAAACCAATCTATTTATGGCTTCCCCATTTATGGCGATGACGACGCTTATGTGAGGTCACTGTTAATTAGCTGTAATACCTGTACTTGTACTGATGGTTTCCAGCTGTAATTACTGTATTGCCTACATGCTGCCCCCCCCTGCCCCCCCCCCCATATGGTGCAGTGCTCTTATATCACCGCGACCAACAACAACTGCAACCGCTGCATACTAAACACACGCAGATCTCCCTCCTAAAGCGTTGAGGCTGATTTGATCCGGTTCTTTTTGGCCCTCTGGCTTCTTTGTGTGGCGTTACAACAGCGAGGCCGTGGAGGTAGAAAGCAGCAATTAGGATCTGCACTGACACCTGACAGTTTAAAGCTCAGAGGCTGCTCGACACTCGTCTTTCAAGATGTGAAGGTGCACAGCGAGTGAGGCATTCAACTTTAACCATAAGGTCTCCCCTGAATATTTCAGAGGCTCCGATTCATTATTGAAAAGTGGGCAGACGTAGGTGGCTGGATTTACCTTTTGTGGTAACAGAAGATTGGGAACAATGTTGATAACGAAAGGTTCTGCGCTCTGTAGGAACATGCTGATGACGAAGTTTCCAATAAAGTCCAATCAATCAATCTGGGGCTTTGTTTGATATCGCTGTCACGGTGAGTGATGTGTGTGGACCCGGTTAAGCCACTGTAGACACGCATGGTGAAGATAAATGGCATCGCCCTCTAATAACCGCATCCACGCCATTCACTATCTGACAGCACAGTTTCTCAATAATTAACAGCCGTTCGAGTCTAATTGTTAAGTACTCCTCTGAAGAGCACTTACACATTAATTACCTCGTCGCCTTGTCGGGAAACGTGTTGCCATGTTATTGCTTTGCTCCGACGGCGTCCTCCAGCCTGAAATAACCGTGACTGCACCACGGAATGTAGCCGTAGATACTTTGTACTGCAAGCTCACAACGTTAAGATCAGAGAGTCCATTTCTTCAGGAAGACTTATTTGTATCAGAATAAGAATCATTTGAAAGATTGATAATCACATAATATGACGACTTTCAGTGAAAATACAAGGCTTTTTACTTGCAACACAGTATTCCATTGTGGTATAGCTATGAAGGGCCTGAAACACAACAAGGCATTACAGGCCCAGTTATTTGCTCCAGATATGGACGACCACAGAAGCGTATGGACGCTCAGCGAGCGTGACAGGAGAGAAGAGTATCCCCCGATCTGATTCCCACACTTCCTTGTGTCACCACAGATTGGATTAGTTCTGGACTGCTCTGTCTAGCAAGAGCAAAATGGATGAGAAGCTGATTACAGCCAGTCAAAGACCGGGGGAGCAAGTGTCTCAGAAACAAGACAAACATACTCTTGATTGAATCTTGACTACAAATTACACCATAGGTGCCAAATGGATCAGGCCAGCAGCTGCAAGCTACGTATGAATGTGTCCTCGTGAGAAAGACAGCCACAATTAAGTCCTGATCTACGTAGGAGCAGCAGAACATTGGTCACTTGGTCTCATTAGTTGGACGAGAGACATCAGCTTTGTATCAAAATAATTTAAGGCCTTCCTATTCTCCAAGATTGCTTCAAACCAGACAGGAACATGCCAGAAATAAGTCAAACCGGCGTTTATTATGACACACTCTCATGCTGCCGGATTCTTGGGCGACCATGTGATCAGTCAGGGCACTTCAGGAATCTCAGCGCTGAGAAGCAGACCCACCGGGGACCTCGAGCTGGGCTGGGTCACATGATCAGCCACGGCAGTCGAGAACCTGGCTCTGAACATGCCCCGGCTTTGCGTCTGTGCCCTGACCCGGAGAGGGGAGAAGGAAGGGGGGGGGGAGAGAGGCTGCTGGGTAATATGATGAAAACCCTGCTTAGCACAGGCAAGCCCTTAGTAGAACAGATGGAGGCTCCTTCTTTCTTATGCAATACCGCACCAGTGAAGCAGAAAGTATGACGTTTATGTGACTTTTATGTGACTCGCCTGCTGCCTGGTACTGCTGAGCCTGATGCAGCACATGTTAGTCGGCTTCCCAACAGTCATTATAAATGATGTGCCGTACAATATCGGAGAAGAAGCCCAGGTGACAATAAAAGATTTTTGCATTGTACCTTCTTGCAATTAATGGAATACGTTGAATGTCAAAATTTTTATTTTTTTTACATTCAATCAACGGCGGTAGTAGAGTATATCAAGCTGGCATTATTGAAAATGATGTGGTATAATAATGAGTATAACAATTCCACTGGAGTGGTGGACGAGTCAAACAAACACAGGACTTTCACCATGGAGGCTGCTGCTTGTGTCCCACGTGAAACAAAAGATGAACCTTGACTTTATGCCTGTTACGCAACGTTGTTACAATGTTGTTACGTTGTTGTTACGTTGTTACAATGTTGTTACGTCGTTACAATGTTGTTACGTTGTTACATAACGTTGCGGAAATGGTGCGTTTCTGTCAAACGTGTTTATGAAACGGATTTTTCATTCAGAAAATGCGACATTCAACGTATCCTGAGGTTTGTAGAAATGTTCAATGCCAACATCAGTTCTGGTGACTGGGTTGCATATGAGCCTGATGCATGAAACTCTACACAAATCCTCCAGTACAGTAAGTGTAGACTCCGTCTTGAATTCATGAATAATTCCAGTTTTTTTTGCAGATTCCTCATTAATATTGATCACCTTCATTAATATTGGTATAGCTAGAAGCAATAGTCATTAATCTGAGCAAAAATGTTTAGGAGTTGTTATCCAGCAGGACATGATGTATGTTTTCTGTAAAACCGATTGTAAAATATTCTATGAGTGCATATATTTGACTTATTTCACAGTCTTTAACTGCTTTTTCCCTGAGTCATGTAATTACTGCTTCACAAAATTTGATTGTGTTTGTATGTTGAGGAGAAAACATCCTTAAAGTGACTATGTGTATGCATGTAGCGGCCCAACTACCGTGACAGGCTCCTCTTGGAGGGATCCAAATTGACCAAAACAGTGAGATTAAACCGGCTGAGAGAAGAGGACGCATCGATGAAAGGCTTTGAATAATAATAACACTCGAGGAAAGGAGGGGGGTAAAAAAAGCCTGCCTTCTTCAGACCCCTTTCTAAAAATAGCTCAGTCGGTGTGACATCATCAGAGCTACGCAAATACCGTCCACCTTTTACTTCTTGTTGGTGTAGCAGACAAAGTCTGTGCGCAGTTTGTGCAGAGTCTATGGTAGCATCGATACAATAGCAACATGCACACACACACACACACACACACACACACACACACACACACACACACACACACACACACACACACACACACACACACACACACACACACATGCACGTTCACAGACCAGCACACACATAAAAAACTTGTCCCAAATACCTTTCGATTATTCTTTTAAAATCACCACATAAATAGCTAGGAAATAAGAAACATTTTATATATATATATATATATATATATATACACATATATATGTATGTATATATATGTTTTTTCTTCTTTTTTATTTTGCTGGCGAAACTCTCGGATTTTGCTCGACTACCACCTCATTCCTCGAAATCCTCCAGCATGCAACATTTACACAGGTACTCACAAGTGATGGTGGCGTCTGTGAGTCATGGCGGAGCTGGGGACTTCTGTGTCTGGTCTGTGGGGAACAGGAGAGCAGAAAGCTGAGGCAAACACTGACTGTTATACAGTTAAAGCTCCCTCGGCCACCCACCTACTCACGTACACACACACACACACACACACACACACACACACACACACACACACACACACACACACACACACACACACTGACTTGGCGTGCTGCTCATTCAAGCTTGGTCACAGTGAAGATGATGGGCTCACATACAGCAGTCTCATGATGTAACCGGCGCCAGCCACACATCTCATTAGCCGCTGCCGCAGCACAAACTCTCTACTGTATTTAACCTACTTAATTTATATCCATGTACATAGCTTCCTCCTGTATACACATGAAGTCCACTTAATCATATGGTCAAAAACAAAAGGGAGTGAAAATACTCACTCTTTACACAATTGTCTTCCAGCTCAATTGGCTGTTATGTGGAGCTTTAACATTTGTGGTTTCGTTGCATTGTTTTTTAATAAATCAAATCCAGAAAACAAGCCCAGATTTATAGATACCATGCATATTTTTTTTATTACACCCTTACTGCAACTCTACAAAACAACAATAAACAACATAAAAAAGAATCTTTCCCTAGGTCTCATGCACGGAGAGGGTGTCAACCAAACAAGGATTATCTCTCTGTAAAAAGAGGCTGTACTACTGTACTGAGAAGGGGAGAGGGGATTGGCCCGATGGTCTCTATGGAAACCACAGGCTGTGTTGAGGTCAGGTCCACGGAGGGAAAGGCGTGAGGGAATCCAATCCGCGCTTCTCATCCAGAGTGGATTAGTCCTCTGCAGCTAATGGACCACTGTGAAAATGGCCTAATCACATTTAATAGTGGCACACATGGTAGTAGAGTTTCAGTCAGCAGAAACTACATTAAAGAGTAGCCCATCCCCTAAACCAGCAGTTTCCAGCAGAAAACCGACGTAAAAGGGCATTTAGTGGGCTTCCTGATTCATATTGTGCTTTAAATATGCATAGCGAGTGTCCGCTACTGTTTAAAACCTGGCTATGGCGATCGAATGTTGCTATTGGCTGATCTGGAGGCAGGTGACATATAATGGAGGCAGAGTAGTTGGCCAATTAGCCTGTAAATCACTGATGCTAATCGCTAGCATAAACATAGCTGGCGCTAATTCTAATTGCTCGCAATTCACATATCCTAGACTTGCATGCAAATCAAATTTCACAAAGGTTTACAAGAGTTTTGTTTATATAATAATAATAACCAAAAAGTCAGCATGCTAGCGAGACTAGCATAAGATAAGTTAAAGGGTTTTTATGTTCTGTAACTGTAGCATGGAATCATGGTGTAATTAGCAAGCTCACTCATATACCCATATGCTACTCATGTACTCATATATATTAGGGTGTATATAAGACTGTCTACTGTTGGCCTGGGACAGGTGGCAGCTACCTCTCTGCCAGCAAGAAGCTTCACTGGGCGTTACATGTAGGTAACAGAGGTTTCCAATGTCTTAAATCTCCCTCTCATCACAGGTAATGGCAATACAATGGGCAAGATTTCCCTTTCTTGCAATGTTTCTTTTAATTTAATTTAAATTTAGATTTTCTGCAGACTGAGAAGGTGATATATATATATATATATATATCAGTAGTGGGCCGTCAGGGCCAGCAAGGCCTTCTCTGCTGGCCTAAACATCATCAGAATATAAATTAAATTTTTATACATTTTTTCCACAAATATGTATTAAATTATTCCCCATAGTCGATTCTCTTCATTTCATAGCTTTTCTCTTGGTTGCGCTTCTTCCAGCCTCAGGTCGAGAGCAGAGGGCTGGCCTTTACGTTAGAGCTCTTATCCAATCAGATTTCAGCCGTCATCTGTTGCTAGGGAACAAGAAATCTGCCCTTAGGCCTTCAGAATCAACAGTGCTGGCGTCTGTAGCTTAAAGCTAACGGAATCTAAACTGTGGTGTTAACCAATCAGATTTCGAGTTGGCGACACCGGGGCCAGCAGCAGGCATACAATGACGTCAGCACGGGCACGTCTTTTGATTGGATGAGCACTGGTGAGAGGCGGAGCTAGCAACCTGAACCTGATCCTGATGACCCTGTGGCTTCCTGAACGAGCTAGCGTTAATTTGTGTAGATAGATATAGAAGCGTTGTTTTTGTGTTATTGTTTTAACCCACAATGGCTGATGGAGGAGAAGAGATAGATTTGGTCGCAGAAATACAAATAACGCCATTTTCAAGACGGACTACGCTACGTTAAGGTGATGCAACGCCTAGTTATAATGCGTTTGTCTAAATGTATAGTTTCTAGAGCCATGGTGTCATAATGATGGTATTAAGAGGCGGATTCATTCAGGGAGGACTGTGGAGGACAGACCTGAAGGCCTAGGGGGGAAATGCACGGCCCGCTACTGATATATATATATATATATATATATATATATATATATAAACATCTAAAAGAATAACAGAAATGTTTTAGCCATGCTGGCAAAGTCTTTGGTCAAGACTGATATATCTCAACAGCTAATGTGGATTAACATTTGTACAGACATTCATGGTCCTCAGAGGATGACTTTGGTGATCCCCTGACTTTACCTCTAGCCCTACTAAGAGGTTGACATCTGTAGTTTTAAGTGAAATATCTATTTGATGCATCGACATTGACATTCTCTTTAGGATGCTATGTAACAACTTTGGGGGAACCCCAGACCTTCCATCTAGCTCCATGATCAACTCAACATTTTAGGTTATTCCAATACCTTGGTTCATGACGAAATTCGTTCAAAACTTAACTTCCCATTAGCCTCAACTGTACGTTGTGTCAAAAACTAGTCTTTAAATGTAAGCATGCTAACATGATAAGCTAAAGGTGAGGATGATAAAAATGATATCAGCTAAATATCTCCATGTTAGCATTGTCATTGTGAGCATGTTAGCATGCTGACTTTGAGCTCAAAGTTCCACTGGGCCTCAGTTCAGCCTCACAGAGCGTCTAGCACGGCTGTAGACTCTTAATCTTATTTCTTACTCATCCCTTTAACTGTCTTGGGGCCCTTTCGGTGGTCGTAACATCTAGTTCGGGCACAACTGTAGGCTAGCTACTGGGACCACCATCATGATGATCATGATCCCTCAGACATGATCCCTCACCTACTTCCCACCCATGAACACAATGCAACCATGTTTTGGGCTAAAACTTAACACCTGTGTATATAATCTGAACACCCCTAATTGTATATTTAATTACTGATCTGTCCTGAAGTAAAACAGTCCAGATACTGAATAAAGTTTACAATTGCATGGAGGTTTTTCTGTGGGGATTCAGCTCTTCAGCGACAGACAGACTTCGAGTACCAAATTCCATCCCAACCATAAACTTAGACAGCAACGCACAGGCCAACAGCCCCATATTAAGTGGCAAAGTGCCTCAGCGTCTGTTAATGGACCTGTCTCAGCAGAAAGGAACTGGTGTTACCTTGTCACTTGTAAAAAAGCATTATCAAAGAGGAGCAATTCAGCTGAATGACACTACAGAGCCCGTCAGGAAAAGAGGCCATTTTCTTAGTTTGCAGTGAGATGACCTTTTCTCTCTGGAGTTAAAAACGTGTCAAGCCAGCAGATGAGCATATGCTGGTTTAAGGATGCACCGGTAGCATTACTACCACACCTGCAGCACAACAACAACAAAGTTGTGGAGCCTCCTGGAAGATGTGGTCCCCTAATCAAGGAGAAAAAACGAAAACTGGAAAAAGGAAGGCATTGCCTAACAAAGAAATAAAAAAGCAGCAGATAACATGTCCTGCCGAATATGCTTCGCATGTATCGCGCTTGGCCGTGCGTCCCTTACGGGAATACGCGCTGGCTGAAACCTCTTCGGCTTGACAAGGGGCGAGGCGGATGGAGGTGCTGAAACATCAATCACAGTCGAGGCCTTTACAGCAGTCATAACAATAGCGGTGGCTGAAAGCGTCCAATCCTTCCCCTCTCTGGAGACGTAATGACATTCAGTCCCACTCCACTCCAACACAAACCGGAGAGATAACCGCCTTGCGGGTGCAAGTCCGCGAGTCCCTTTCCCTCGGTGATCTGTCTAGCCTCAGCGAATGATCCAGATGTTTTCAGTGTACTCACAGCCAGGGAGAAAATGTACAGGCGGGCGAGTTTCTCAGTTTGATGAATAGTGCTGGATCGGTTACTGCATGTACTCACTGCATGGTGTACATTCTGATTTGCCAAACTTTTGATTTGATCTGGATAGCAGGAGATGAGTAAAACCCCCCAAGGGGCCATCATCTTGCTTCTACAGTACAAACATCATGCATCTTCAGAGACATACAGAGCGGAGTGGCTATCTCTGGTCTGATTCCTCATTAGGAATTCATCTCTGGGGAACCGGACTAGATTTAGCGACTTGAGTGCGCATTAAGCTCCTATTGCTGTCTGCTACGACCGACAGGTGCCTCGGGACAGTGCTAAGGGAGGACATCATCAATAGTCTGGAATCCGACAGAAGCCTTCTAGCGCGAGAGCCTACCAGCCGCTAATAGACCAGAGGCATGGCAACAAAAGCTGAGACTGGACAGGAAGGCAGACCATAAATATGGAAACCAGCATTTTCCGACGAACCCATGGACACTGGTTGTGGTCTTGAGCAAATATTTGGTCACGAGATATCCTTTGATTCACAGGAGACCCGACGTCACGAGGCAGCATAGCCGTCTCTTGCCGAAAGATTTGCCCACCAATCCTCGGGCTGAGTGACCCCCACGGTCTGTTATGTAACTGGCTTGTAGCGGAAGAGCGAAGTTCATGATGAGTACTGCTGGACATGTCTGCTGGGATAATGTCAAGCAGGTCTGCTTCCGTTCAGTTGTCCGAGAAAATATCTCTTATGTGTAGCGTAAAGATTGCAATCTAATTCCAGGTTACAAATGATAAAGCAGAGATGCACTAAACACTTGAAATGAAAGCATCGCCTCTTATTTTCCTGTACTTTTCTGAGCAGAAGGAATTTCGGACCTACGGTAGTTTACCACACTGCATTTGGTACATTAGAACTATGGGACATGGAGGCTACGGCTGTGAATTGGCAAGAATCTGACGATATGCAATACGTATCATGATACGAAGGTTACTATTCAATATATTGGGATTTTTTTTTAATCCAACTTTAGGAAAACTTTCATAGAATATGACTGACCTAATCTTTGCATATTAATTTAAAATGGCTAGTGTTTTTGAGAATCGATACAATATCACAAAACATGATGTCCTTTTTAATTTTAGCACTAAATTAAGCATTTATTCAATCTTCTCAGCCAGAGAGGTAGCTGGTGTAGGGTTGGAGGTGTTTTACTAGATAGGTTCTGTGGAGTCATATTGCTATGGAGATGCAAGGCAGGCATTAGGGCCCAGAAAAGGAGGCTCTTCCTTATCAGGGAGAGAGAACGAAAAAGAAAGCCTCGGGCTCAAAACAACACAACACACAAACACATCACTCCAATAACTGCAGTACCCTGCTTGCAGTGGGGAAAACACAAGAAGCAGGCTGGGTAAAGAGGCCATGAAGTGGCAATTCAATCACAAGATCGCCCGGTGCGGTACGTGATACGGCCGCTTATGGAGCGTGAGTTCTGTGTGACGAAAGCCATTTTGCAGATTGTCTCATCGGTTTGCTAATCACTTGTGTGCAGCAGCAGCAGCAGCAGCAGCAGCAGCAGCAGCAGCAGCAGCAGCATTGAGTGAGCAGCAGTAATGGACTGTGTGTGACTGCTGGCGGGCCAGCGTGTGAGTGATTGGAGGGGAAAGTTGTCAAAGAGCCACTCCCCCTCTCGGTGGTCACTGTCTCCCTCCTCAGGCTGTCCTGCCTCACATCTGCTGCAGAGCCTCACCAAACCCCTCCAGCCTGCCCCTGATGGCACCTTCATGTTGAGCCCACCTCATTAGAGCGCAGCTTCCAAACCGCAACCTTTTTCCTGCGTGATAACATGTCAATGTTGTGTTTACAGCTTGTTTACAGCTTTCCCCAAGTGGCCAGAATTTTTTTTTTATTATTTTATTGTTTTGAAGCAGCCCTGTTAATTGAGCACGTGAGCTTCCTGGAAAACTCTACTACCGGAAAAAAGTTGTGCAGTCATCACATATTTGTCAATAATCCAAAATAAATATATATTTAAAAAATATGTAAATAACTAGATTAAATATATACTGAAATAAACAAATACATGTTAACATAAATAAATGTATTTATATTTCTAAATATATTTATTCTTTTATTTATTTCTCTTTATGTTTTCACATTTTCTATGTACTTATAACCTTTAATGATTTCTCTTTATCTTTCCACATTTTGTTATTTTTGTTTGCAGCTTGTTGTCCCCAAGTGGCCAAAAAAAATTTAATATTGTTGCTTTAAAGATCTTGTGAAACATAATAAAGTTGTGCAGTTCAACCCCTAAAATTATTACATATATAATCCCAAATCCCCAAAAATATATAATTTTAGATAAATGTTAACATAAATGAAAATGCTCATTTGTCTTTATACTTTTTTTTTTACTTACTCCCTAGTCAGGGGAAATTAACCAGGATGACCCTGCGTTGTCCCTGATATCATCCTTTGAGTGAATGGGTACATGAGTTTTTAATAATGGTATGAGGAAGATTGTAAGGCGAAGAGAGAGAGAGAGAGAGAGAGAGAGAGAGAGAGAGAGAGAGAGAGAGTGTGTGTGTGTGTGTGTGTGTGTGTGTGTGTGTGTGTGTGTGTGTGTGCATGCACGCGTGTGTGTGTGTGTGTGTGTGTGTGGTCATATTCTGGAGCCAGTGAATGTTTCTGGGCCAACAGAGGGCAGTGTGTTTTCACCCAAAGAGGCCTTCCCCACACGTCCCGCAGGACCTCCGCTTCAGAGCAAAAGGACAGTGTCGACATATTGTTAATCTAAAATCGACTTTCATCAAGGTTCACATCAGGCCAAAGGCACACCTGAATAATTCATTGTCGGGTCTCTACGCACGGAGACGACCCCGTCCACGGTGTGGTGCCCCGAAACTTCTGCGCTCTCCTCCGATCTCATGCCACAGATCCAAAACTTGCTTTATATTTTTTATTGTGTTTCATCCACAGCTTGTGTTCTCACAGACTACTTTGACCTTTGACCTGCAGGCCAGTTGTTGATTATAGCAGCTGGTCCACAAGGATCCACACTTGTATCCAAAAGTGTATTTCAACTGCTCTGAAGTCTGTGTAAACCATCAGACTTTCTAAATGTTATACTTTTACTTTCAGTTATAGTCATCTATACTGATTCTTTTTTTCTTCATAAAAACACACAATTCAAATGATAAGGAAATAAAAGATTGTATTTTTATGGATTAAAACAAATCTTGTCATTAGTTTTAATGATGTATTATAAGCAGCTCAGAGTTATTGTAAATAGGTCATAATTCATCTCTAATATCTATTTATGTTGCTGTGAAAACATCTCCTTCAAACAACTGGATTTATTAACGTTTCTCACCAACACTACATTTTACAAGATTACACATATAAACACATCATGATAATGTTATAATTTACCTTTTTTATTAATTTCACTGAACAGAGCCTGAACGCATCATAATGTCACCAAACTGAAGCCTCGCTCTTCTCCTGTCAATTTAAATACAGATTGTGTTTAACATTGGAACATTATCAGAGATCGGCGACTAGAAAAGCACGAATGATGTCCTGATTGCATATTTTACTGAAAATTGACTGATAACGATCGTCAGTAAAACTATATTTCACACTGTGATGATTAATGTTAAACTGTGTAATTAATTCTTGGTTCACATGCGTGCTGAAGGGGGAGGGGCATCCGTACGGATCAGGGATCGACAGTGGTCCGTTACAACACCAGTAACTATGCAGTTTGATTTAGTGGCCACTGTTTGGTGCCCATTATGGGTTAATTATGAGTTAAGGTGTAATCTAATTTGTCAAATGACATATGTAGACCGAGAGCCATATTTGAAATATGGTGTGCTATATTTTATCATGACATAATACATAATATGGAGTCATAGGTGTGCCATAAAAGAATAAATCTGTAAAAGAATAAAAACAAATTTGGAAATATAATCAATATATAATATATACATATATATATTATTAATTAATATATTTACCTATGTTTATAAAATATATATATAAATTACATGAAAATGTATATACAAGTATTTATACACTAAAATTAAAAGTAAATGTGAAAATAAATGCTCATTTCTAATTTTGTTATTTATATTATACTTCCACATTTATTTAATATATTATTTATTTCTTATAATTCCACACTTGCTATTTACTTCCTCTTTATATTTCCCAATTTCTTTATTTACTTATTTATTCTAAATTAATTCCTCTTTATACTCTCATCCCTCCACATTTATTTTATTATTCTTTTACAGATTCATTCTTTTTTATGCAGTCCGGGGAAAAGTGGTGCAACAGTTTGATTGAGGAGGAAACCAACGAGGAAGTTGCTTGTTGCCACGCTAGACGAGTTCTCTGTTGACACATAAAGCTGGTGAAGTCAAAACTGTTGGCTGTTAATTACCAAGCTGCTAATCACACGCCACGATGTAAATTACTGCTTCAGATGCGCTTTAGGATGCGTGTGGAGAAATGCCCTTGCTAGTTTATTAAATTATCACTGCCAGTAAGCCTGAAGTGAAGCGTGAAAGATCAAATGAACATGAACAGTAATGTATGCCGGGGTGAGACACCACAAGGCGTGCACTCCTTAACAACGTTTTTTTCAAGGCTGATATTCATGTCATATCACTCTCAGAACCGTATATCTACACACATGTGCAGGATCTTTCACTTTTATATAAAGGCTTTTGATGTAAGATGAGGGCATTACTTTTAATAAGATATATTTTATATGTATGATATGAATATTAAAAAAAAAAGATGAAGGGAAAAATACATGTGTGTATGCATATGTGAGAATGAGAATATATATATGAGTAGAGTGGTTATACAAATATGAGTTTAAATATATGTATGTGACTGTCGGGCAGAGGATAATTCCTGGAGACCTGCAGGTAGCTCATACCCTACATACACATTCAGGTGATGCTGTCACAAAGGGTTGCGCATGCTTCCATGTTTCCAGAGACATCCACAACTTCAACTGAACAACTTATAGCACGCAGTTTTTGTCCATTCCACCACTATTTAGCCAACGCTACCGTAACTTATTGGGAAACCAGAACGATTGAAACAAGGGAGGCTTTTCCAGCTCTGGTTTCTCTTGCTCTTTGTACTATACATCGAGGAGCTAACCTGACTAGCATGATTTACCTATGTTTGTTTAACTGACAAACAGCAACTTTTTGCCATCGCAACTTTTTTTTTTTTCTCCGTCTACATTTTTTTTTTGGGAACCAGAGCTGATACAAGAGGGCGGAGCTAAGTACAACCGAGCACTGAATAAGACGTTTCTAGGCAACCAAAATGTTACAATTAACTTGCATGGACTGAAAACACACTGTGAAAGGGTTAAAGTTTTAAGACAAAAACATAGACAACTCCCAGACCGGACAACGCCGTGGTAGCGACCTGTCAATCCCAAGGTAGCCCCGCCCTAAAGCTTACTCTGCTTTATGGTCTGTTTGACTCTAAATGGACCATAATTTACTAAATGAACATCATGCTGTATTGAAGAAGACTTGAAACTAGAGATTGAGACATAAACTCATGTTTACAATGTTTACTGAGGGAATAAATCAAGAGAGAAGTAGAGTCATTTTCTATAGACTTCTATACTATCAGACTTATTTTTGTAACCAGAGGAGTTGCCCCCTGCTTGCCATTAGACAGAATGCAGGTCTAAGGCACTTCAGCATTGGCTTCACCTTTCAGAACCAGAGGCTGACGCCCGGTATCGAACCAAGGAAACTCACGTACTAAACCGCCCCTGGAAGAACTCTGCACCCCATCCTCCTCAGAGTTCTGCCAGGGGAAAAAAGGGGCCATATTCACTGACTGGGAGACCAATAGATCGCATGATGTCACACCTGAATTTACATTCTTCACGAAGAGGCAAAGCTGTATAGTAGGCCTATCACTATAGGATGAGATTTTTAACAACACATTTGGACAGGCTAAAAATACACTCGATTGTCTTTATTTCATGATTACTACTAATAAATGAAGACTGGAAAGAGCGTGCTTTCAATGAGATCCCTAACTCACTGAATGTGAAGGCTCAACTGAGTGCCATGTGCCCGCTTCTGCTCTGTTTGGTGATGGAATGAAGTCATACTCAACTTCCTGCTTTTCTAGAGAAGCAGTCCGAGGCCTTTTGTAACTCTAGTTAAATTTCACAGTAATGAGCGGCATCTCGAGGAGCTGCTGGTCTCGGGCCTGTCGAGCCACTGTCATCACCCTCGCCATGTATAACGCTATCATCACCACATCCTATTAATGTCATGTCACAGCCAGACAACAATGTAATGATGATTAAAATCACGCTAATCGAAGCAGGAAATGGCGGCCATTATCGTTACTGTTAATTATCTCCCATTCCGCTCCGTGCAGAAAGGGTGACAGGGAGGTGTCGCAGACAAGTGAACATAGAGCGGAGCAATAACCAGGGTCAAAAGAATGGAGGGTTCTGAATATTTCCTTCTGATAACTCACAGCAGGGCGTTTATGGTGATGCAATGCTGATCCGACTAAACATTGGCATGTCGGGGCTCCTTTTGTGTTTGGGAATCTTATAAAGTGGTGATGCCGAGTAATATTTAATTATTCAAGATTTTGCAATGTGAAAACAACTTTAGATAGAGACTGAAAGGGAAAAATGGAAGGCGGCATTGCAAGGAAGAGATATCCATTACTGGTGTCGATGAGAGAAGACAAGGAATGTGTTTGTAGCCGTGTTCACGGTGATCGGTCAACAAATTGCATGGGCTTCAGAATTTAATCACAATTGAACAATTTCCAAGGTCAACTGCAAGAACGACTTCATCTTGAGAGGATCTAATTCAATTTGGCCTTGACTCACGCCCTCGGGCTCTAATGGAGCCTTGGTGAGAGATGGGAGGCATCACCATTTGCCCAGTCATCCTGTCAAACTATCAATCCGGCCTCGGACTTGTGACGGCCCCCTGCCATGTCTTTCCATGGAAGGCCGAGGGTGATCGGAGAACAAAGGTTAGGTTAGGTTTAGGCAACAAAACTATTTAGTTAGGTTGAGGAAAAAGATCGCTGTTTGGATTAACATAACTACAAAATTGCCGTAACTGAGATACTTAAGTTACATGAGAAATACATTTACGTTGACTTCTCGTTTACCACGGGGAACAAACTGCTGTCTCCTGGGTGAAGGACTTGTTCAACCCATCCTCCTTCCTGCCCTGTGTGTGTGCTTTATACTTCCTTGTTCGTGATTACGTTGATTACATGCAAAATTCTTTTGTTGGACTGCTACAAATTACAGCGCATTCATTTTTCATAGGTATAGCTACGAATGCAGGATGAGTAGAGCCTGCTTATTCATTGACTCAGTCTCATTATGTTCCATCAGCGGCTGCGGAGTCAAAATGGATAACTAGTGGTAAAACTCTGTATACCGGTCCGGTCTGGCTTAATATCTAACCCTTGTGAACATTTTTACACTGGCCCAACCTTACTACAGAGACACAACAGCACAGAGCAAAAGTGAAATGACTAAGGAATGGCATAAACTGTTTCTGATTTAAACGTAAGTGACTAGCATGCCTGGCTAACTAGCTCACTAAATGTAACCTAACATTTTTCCCAAAGGCAAGGGGCATGTCATCAGCCAACTACATTACTAAGGTAGGTGATAGTTTGTGATAGAAAAATACCAATTAAGGACTCCACCCTGTGATAGCCACGTTGCTAGTATATCAGAGTTTAGGCTAACGTTAGCAGCTCTGACCTTCTCTTTCTTTAGTTTTGAGAAGTATTAACTCCAACAACTCAAAGCAAACTTGTGTTAGAAAGTGTTACATTCGTCAACTCATCAGTTATTCCCTCATCCTCAGCTATGTCAGAACAAATATCCCTTTTATTACAGTTTCATGTGAAATACTCTACTACTACTCGGGCTTACAAGCTAAACCCTGCAATGTATCAATATACACAATAATGCTCCTTTATTTTCATGTCTTTAAAATAGATTATCAGCTGGTGAAGATGTTGTAGACATGTAGCTTTAACCTCACTCTGTTAGCATTTGATCATTTGTGTAGCCATCGTGTGCATATTTAAGAGCCTTTTACAGAGTTTATGAAGACTGGAGTTTTAGCTAGAATATTAGCTCTCCTTAGCTAGCTACAAATAATAAAATGATGCTGGTGTTGGTCTTCATTTAAGTCTACAAAATCCACTGTTGTTTGTGAGAAACGAGAAGCCTACTTTTGTTATACTTCTATGGGAAATCAAGGACTCATCATGAACTTCGAGTGATAAATCTGCCCCCATTTTCACTGTAAAGCACTTAGTGCTGTGCTAGAAGCCAAAGCTAGTCATTTGTGGTCCGTTCACAATAAGCATATTAACAGTATTTATGTGTCTTTGTAACCGTCATTTAATGTAGAAAGTAAAAGTGTGAGAAAAAAAACTCAAGGATACTTCTTAAAAAATCCGTCTTCCGAAGGCAGATTCAGTAGAAGCCCCTGCAGCTTCCATTCCACGTGGGCTGAATCTTAAGTCAAACAAAAAGAGGTCACACTGTGTGCATAACATTTCAGCTAATGTGGATCAAAACAAGTGATTTAGAAGTAGGCTAATGAATGCAGAACATGAGAAACGGTTTCCTCTCTTTCCTCTCAGAGCGTTACTATAGCGCGGATGTCAGAGCTGTGCTCGGAGTGAACTAAAGAACAAAATCATTTTTGTTTCGTCCTCTCTGCTCAAACCGAAACATACCCATTGATTTATCTGCTCTGACTCATTATTAAGTTTATGCACTGCTAAACAAGACAATAAACACTGTTATTAATCTTCGTGTGACTTTTGCATTCTCCTCTGGCACACTTCTGCAGCTCTGAGGGATCATGCAAAGTAGCACCGGTAAAACGCAGAGTGAAGAGATAATGCAATCATAAATGACACGGTGACACTTTTCATGAAAAGGACGGGCACTTTACAAAATAAAACCAGATTGCTTCTCTTATGTGACTGACCATTCAAAACATGCAGACAAGCATGGTATATAATATGTGCCTATAAACCCTTGCAAAAAAGATTCCTATTAACTCACCGTGAAACACCAGACCAAACCCGCTCACAGCAACAACTGGGAAGAGGTCAAGCATTACCAAACAGGAATCGCAGCATGGCCAGAGAAAGATCAAGGACATTGACATCCAATGCCATCTTTGAACAATAACATCCCAAATACAGCCAATAACCTGATGACAACTAACCCATCTCCATGACAACTGAGTAACACCATTCATTCAGTAAGGTTATGTGACGTGATCGACAGCTTCAAAGACAAAACAAGCGAGTTGAAATGAATGACACCTTTGTGATTAAGGGCTGAGTTTAGCCAAGTAAAACTACTCAGCCAAGGTAATTGGAAAAGAAACAAGACTGTTCGTAGATTATTACATCTATTGAGATTATCACTATTGGAGTCCTGCGGTCTGTCAGCGCGTAACAAGGTCCACCCATCAAGTGCAACAGCCTGATCCGGGGCGCCATGATGGAGCCACGTATTTAGAAGATGTGACATCCCCATTCTTAAAGTGGAACTCTGATTTACACATCTAAATCTGTTTGCAGGTGTTGGGGAGTGTGACTGCATATGTAAAAAAAGTTATTTAAAGCCTTTTGTGGGGTCGAAGCACAGTCCTCATCTCTGCTTAAGGTTAGTGGCTCAAAGGCTACATTAGGCGCTACTAGCATAACAAAGTTAGATTCTATCCTTTTTCTTTTTAAACTAACCATTAGTCATACTCAACAATAGGAGTGTGATGATAAATCAATTAAGTACTTTTAAAATCGACTCCCTTGTTTGCAAAAAGAAGTCTGTTTGTATAGACCAGCGATTTTCAACCAGTGTGCCGTGAGAGATCATCAGCTGTGCCGTGGGAAAATGTCCAATTTCACTTAATCGGTCCAAAAAAATATTATTTAGTTGCCGCAAATAATTTGCCATTGTTGAGCGTCTGAGCCTGCAACATAGTGTCTGGCCTAGTAATGAAATACTCTTCCAGGCCAGTGGGTGGCAGTAGGTAGCGCAATAATTACCTTGTTAATTTAAAATAGTAGAATTAAATGATGCGCGGGAGAGGTTGTGGTGAAGAACGGCGATGGAGAAATATTTCAAAAAGAAAAATGCAGACTCTGAACTACTGGGCCCTGGGCAACCGTCTAACCAGATGAAAAGCCCAGAACGAGTGGTGGTAAAAATAAATAAATAAATAAATAAAAATAAATGTGAGCTCGAGGCAGCACGGTGAAAGTTATCTTTCGTTTGGTTTCACTTTCACCGGAGATCCGACTGCACCGGTTCCGTTATGCTTGGTGTGTGGGGAAAAGCTATCAAACAGCGCCATGGTCCCAAGTAAGCTGTGACGTCATCTCGAGACGAAACACAATGCTCTTCATTGTAACTCTTTATTCCACGTTCCGCATGCTGTCTCCCTGATACCGGCTCCTCCCCAGGCTGTCCTTCTCACCTGAATCCCCCCTGGGTCCTAAGTCCCTACATGTACTGTTTCTTACATCCATCAATTAAACATACATGAACATCAATGTACCAACATATATTTATAACAAATACCACAGTGGCCAAATCAAAAAGCCCACACACTGTGGCAGAAACATTAATACTACCTGCTGCAGAAACATTAATACTACCTGCTGCAGAAACATTAATACTACCTGCTGCAGAAACATTAATACTACCTGCTGCAGAAACATTAATACTACCTGCTGCAAAGCCCTTGTGAAGGAGATGCATTTTGTAACTTTTTTGGTTGTTGGTGTGTCAAAAAAGGTTGAAAAACACTGGATTAGAAGTCTATAGAAAATGACTCTACTTCTCTCTTGATTTATTCCCTCAGTAAACATTGTAAACATGAGTTTATGTCTCAATCTCTAGTTTCAAGTCTTCTTCAATACAGCATGATGTTCATTTAGTAAATTATGGTCCATTTAGAGTCAAATAGATCATAAAGCAGGGGATGCTTTAGGGCGGGGCTACAAGGTGATTGACAGGTCGCTGCTACTACCAGAGACATTTACGGCGTCACTACGTCACTCCTCTGCATTCCAAGTATGATCACTTCCGTTCATTGGTTTACCAAAAAAAACATGACAATGGCCGTAATCCAAGATGGTGACGCCGAACTCGAGTCTTCAAAAAAGGAGTCCACAAACCAATGCATGACATCACGATGACTTTGTCTACTTCTTATATACAGTCTATGGTCTCCAGCAGCGCGGTGTCAGTTGTTGGCCCCAAGCGGGGACCGACGTAGCAGCGAGACAGAGCTCTACTCTGCTGGTCTCTGCTGGAGGCCCCCTGGAGACTGAGCTGAAGGAGTTTCCGGTGAACCTGCATGATTTCTGCTGAATTTGCGCGGAATCCGACCTGGTGTTTCCGCTGACAAGCATTAAGTATAACTATATAGAAATAGACAATCTTCTCTCTGATGGTCTCGTCTACTTAAGGAGGTCATATAGAGGCGTCAGTATTAAATTGAGGCTGTTTTATAACCAGTTAAATGTTTCTCACAGTTTTACTATTTCTTTTAACTGTTTAACTGAAAGCATTAATCAGTCAAAATACTCATTGGATGACGGTAAATTATTAACATCCCTACTGACAGCTTTAAAAAAAATGTATGTGCATCAGTTGGGAAATTTGGGCAATTTCTTCTGTGACCCTAACCCTAACCCTTGTGAGAAACAGATCATTTGAAGATCCGTGGCTACCATCAGATTAGCAGCAATACTCATCCATCCTGTTAACATGCTGCTGAAAAGCCAAGTCAAGGGGTTAAGATAATATATTCTCCCAAATCAAACTCTCTCTCTTTCTCTGTAAGTTGCCATGCAAACATTTTCTCTTTCCTCCCAGCCAGAGGCAAACTTTGTCAAGTCTAGTGCTTGAGCAGGACACATATAGCTGCAGTATACAATCTGCGACAGACAGCTATTCTCCTCTTTGTCAATACATGGGGTTGGCTTATGTGAGAAGGCCAGCATGGTAATGAGACTGCAGGCCCACAGCGAGGCCACAGTGAATAGCGTGGGTAATAGATGTTCCTTGTGCTGTCGGGTTGTCTGTGGTTTGCATTCTGTCTCTCAAACTTTTCTTAACATATTCATTTTTCTCCATCGTCGATTTCACTGATATTCTTTCTGTTTGCAGATATAATGAAAAGTGTCCTTTTGATGCTAATAAAAAAAGAAATGGTGCCGATTCATATCTTACTGATACAGCCCAGCAAAGCAGCGAATTAGATTTTGGAGATGTAAGATCTGAAAATTAATGTTATTATTTGATAATTGCCTCCATTTGGGGATGCCCCCAAAACCCAAATATATGAAGCTAGTATAAGATTTCATGATACATGTTCCCTGAAAACTAACTGGATAAAATGCATTGTTCCTCACAGCAAGATGTTATACTGGATGTCATCTGATCTGTCACCTCTCTGGTTTTTCAAGACTATCTTAATACAATGCTCACATAACATACGTTTGTTGAAAGAGTTGTTGTTTGCTTTCATCACCTGCGGTCTCAATACGGAACATGTGATAACCAGGACGTGTCCCTTTGCCTTTGAATTTCTTGATCTGGCTCACGCAAACTGCAGAAGCCTCATCTTAACTTCAGCTGAACTTTGGGAATCATTTCACAGGAAATACGAACTGTGGCTTTTGTGGATTTGATCCAAGGAGCCTGATTCATATACATACATATACATATACATATATATACATAGATACATATACATAGAATTGCTTGGTTTCTCCCAATAGATCATCATATATAGCCTATTTTGGTTTAAATAAAAGGCTATTGATAATAATGTTAAATACAAATTTAAAAATAACTCATCTTCTACCAAATTAATCTCCTTTGTGTGTGAATAAATCACAGACCAAATTCTTGGGACCATTGTAGCGGCATCTTGGCGATAGCCTCCGAAACATTAAATAGCAACAACTTGAGGATACTTTTTAAAAATCAAGGAATGCATTTATTAATAAGAGCACTAAGTTGTTACAGTTTGGTTAGATTTCACTCATTTAGCAGCTGGCTAGTTGGTGAGCTAGCTTGCTATTTCCACCATTATTTTATGCTCCATGGGTTGCAGAAAATGAGCCGAACAGCGGGCTGGTAGCCAGTGGCAGCGCTGGGCCTAGCGGTCCCTCCACCTCACTTCCTGTCGCTAGGAGACTAGCGGCCACCCGCCCTCTGTGACCCTGGCTCCGGGGTTTGCGCCTGCGGAATTGCGAGTTGCTACGGGTGCTAACTGAAGGTCCGTCGGCGTACGCTTGTCTCGTTTGTGTGGTACGATAAACAGTAAATTCGTCGACGCTGCGTCAAGGCTACGGCTACCGTCAAGTGGTTGAGATTTCATCGAAAGTGGGTTGGAAAAAAAGCGATAGATGCCTGACCCAACAGTCAGCAGTCATGTTGCATTGTTGGTAATGTAGTCACCAGCTAGAGGTCCCTTGTAGGCGTCAGTTTCAGTCGTTAAAAAGAAGCAGCTAATGCTGTTGTTGTACTGGTGAGGACCGCCTTGCATAGTGTAGGTTACTGCACGCTCTCCTGAATTCTGAATAGTGTCCATGCTGTTATGTAGTGTTCCTATATTTGTCTGTTTAAATAATTCATGGGCTGACCCCATGGATCAGTGTAGACTGAAGTACTGTATAGCCACAGTGAATTGCAATGTAGGTTATTATAAGCTGACAAATAAAAAGGCTGTGTTTTCTTGTTTGCGTGACCTCTTTTGCCGTGACTTGATGTTGTATTGCTGTGAAGATGAAGCACATTTCAGTGATGTGGACTGAGTTTTAACAATTGTCACATTCAAGCATAAGCTGCATGGGCGTGTAAACACACACCGCATCGAAGCTGTGTAATACAAACACCAAAAAGACTTCAAATGTAAATGTAGCCTTAGTCTGGGCTCTAACATGAAATGGGAAAATCTTTGCTGTCTTCCAAACGCCTGAAGCGCTAGTGCTGAGGGTGATTTAAAACCCCATCACCGCCATTTTGGGATATTTGATCAGTCGTAGCCATGGTTACAGTAGAGAAGTGTTTAAGGCAGTTTTTAGAGCTCAGGGATGGAGACAGAAAATAAAGTCGAGTGGAAGCAGAGAGATAATGATGAAAGTCCTTCAATAAAGCGTCAGAAAATGAAAAAAAAAAAAAAACGCGGTTGCGGTAGGGCGTAAGTGAAAAGTGAGTGAGACTGTACTTTTCATGAAAATGAATTCTTCATGAGCTAAAGAATACAGTCTTATTGCTGTGGATCATTCCCACATGCAGCCAGAGGTCGGCTCAGACCAGGCAGGCTGCAGAGCCCGAGGAGCAGCGGCTGCTCTTTAATTTTCAGACTCCCAACCACACGGAAGAAATGGATGTTCATCTCTATTTCACATTTTTTCTCCGGACCCAGATAATAGTCTTGTGTCATGCTTGCAGCTTTTATTCTCTTTCGCTTGTTTCTCTTTCTAAAGACATGCTTTACTTACCATTTGCTTTAATCTCTGCTATTATCTAGGATTTGTGTTTGTCCCTTCTTTATGAATCCCCATTATAGGTGTAGATTCATGAATTTCGGGTGCTTCTGAATCTGAGTCACTGAAACAACCTTGTGATATTAATTACACAAAAGATTAACCAGTAATGTCTGCAGAGTTGAAATGAAGGATGCCCCACCTGAACGCTGCAACCGTAAGGCTATAGTACGCATTGGTAGCTGCGACACAGGCAGCATGTCTGTTGGATTCATGAAGGGAAATTGACGCAATTGGTATTAATAGTTCAAGCTAGGCAAACGTCACAGAATTAAACCTGCAATAAAAGTATTTTTTGGCCACTTGGGAGCAGTTGTGAGCACAACATTGAAATGTCATCAACTTTTAAGTTGATATGGCGAACAAGTTGGCAAACAGTTGCTCATTTATAGGCAATCCATCAGTAGCAACACGATCATTAAATTTGGGGTCATGTTTCTTGCCAGCTGATGAATGTGAGTGCAATATTCACTTCAACTTTTACTGTTTTGATTCACTCTCACCGCTCTCATCAATGTTGTTTCCAGCCGCGGCAGGCCGCTGTTTTGAGAGCAAGTAAACTTAAGAAAATGGATGGTGGCAACGTGTTCAGCACACCAGGAGACCGACACAGTCAGAGACTAGCTGGTGAACATCGTGGAGCATTTAGCAGCTTAGGAGACAGATACATCCCTCGGGAGTTGGTGGAGACCAAAAACAGAGCTGAAAAGAGAGTGGATGTTGGACTAACATTCATCAGGTGGACAGAGACATGACTTCACATGAATACTAATGTTCTCCTGTCTCTGCTGGATGAACTTGTTTACGCAGCCTACTGGATGCCCATCCCTCCAAAAAAAAGAGAATGCAGATCTCTGCCAAGAAAATGCCCTATCTCGCAATGTCAGCGAAAGTGAAAATAATCATTTTCGGATCCGCCTGTGGTTCGGATCCTCTCCAAAATATGATGGGTTCTTCATTGGCCCATGCTACATCCTTTCACCAAGTTTCATGAAAATCTGGCCAGTTGTTTTTTTCCGTGTTCCTGCTGACGAACAAAGGTAATGAGGGTTTAATAATGTTAAAGATAAGAAATAACTCTAATCATGTAAAAGAAGATTTAAACTAGTAGCCAATAGCATCACCCCCTGTTTTTCTCAAGTAGATCACGAGTGGAGTTATTATTGTAATGACCATTATGAAAGGGACAATATGAAAAATTGTGTAAAATTAGCTACAGCAAGTCCAGCTGATGTGTTCTGAATGGCTCATTGACTTTAAGGTCACGGGTTGATCGAGAAATGAATACAAGTGGAGCTAATTTTTAAGATTATTTGAATCTCAGCAGAATCAACTTCTATGTGTGTACGCACATGTGTGTGTATGGCATAGAAAAGACATAAAGAGCTGGTGCACGGAAACACAGCTGTTTATATCAAGAATTAAATCCAAACCAAAACCTTAAATCCTGTCTCACCTTCTCCCTGGTACATACAGTAAGATGTTACATTCCTATCTTATAGGCGTATGTATTTGTCTTTTAACAGGCTAAGTGCAAAATTTGAATACGACCTGATGTTTAAAGTGGAGGTGCCAAATCTTAGTGTCGAGTTCAGGCCCAAAAAAAGTCCTGCCGGCAATCTGACAGCTGGTTTCCATGTTCCCTACAAATTAAAAGTGAGATGTGATCAGTTCTGCTCCGCTACTGCTGCTGGAAGTGCTGCAATGCTCTCTTTATCTGCCTCCTCCCCCTCCCCTCCAACATCTAGGCTCTCATTTGCTCTACTTTTATCCATTGAATGCAGGGGATGTCGTGATAGTCATTTGCACGGGCGACGGCATGAAGCAGATCCATTCATCACCACGACCAAGAATTGGATTGCCGTGTCACTCTAATTCAATAACCACATGTGTAATCCCGTCTTGGATTTACCAAATGAAAGAGGGACAAAGTGTCAGCGTTAAGATGTTGTCAGGCATCGCAATAGTGCATGAAAAGGCATGCTCAGATAATCTCCTTCTGAAAAGGAACAACACTTTTTAAGTTCCTCTCACCGTCTCCCTGACAGGCTGCAGTGAGCTGGAGTGCAGCCGACTTGGTTCAGTAGCAGTAAGTGTGAAGCGTCCATGCAGAGAGGCACCGCTGTGTGTCTGAGGCTGTGTGTGTGTGTGTGTGTGTGTGTGTGTGTGTGTGTGTGTGTGGGGACAATGTTACCACGATGTTACCACCCCGTCTGGAGGCTGTAACCACACACAGTCAGTAGGTCTCTCAGCTGCTCTCGAGACTCTGCAGACTTGAGAGAAGAGTGCAAGAGTCAAACGGGAAAGAAAATCCATCGTCAGTCACCAGATCACCTGTTAGTCAATACTGAGCAGCAGTGATGCTCGGTTTCAGACGTCGGATTAACCCACAGACTGTATATGAGAAGTGGACGTAGTCGTCGTGATGTCACCCGTTGGTTTGTGGACGGCGGTTTTGAAGCCTCGAGTCCGGTATCTTGGCCTCACGTTCCGCTACCGGTGAACGGGAGTGACAATGCTAAGGGTAGAGCGTAGACCGGGTCATCTTTCAATCAGAAGATTGTCTGTTCGATCCCCACTGCAAACCCCCTTTCTGTATCAACAATTATGGCATGGCTAGCGAGAGGCCTGTGGACAGTGAGTGCAGAGGACATGTGATGCTGCATTGGTGGCAGTCAGTCATTAGCTGATTACAACTGCACCAGATAATCTGATGCCATGATGTCCCGCCCCCCCTCTCCATCCCTTGACATGAACTAACCTCCAGAGTTGTGGCAGAGGCGGCGGATCGATTTGGATTCAGCGCGGTACAATCGCACTGATTACGGGGGAAACGCTGTAAAAAGAGACACCAGTGTAAAAACACGGCGAATCTCTGTTTTCGAGACGCATCGCTGAAGCCAATCCGACCTCGGCATCCTGCTGTGTGTGTATAGATGGCTGTGAACGCTTACTGCGTGAGTAGGAGGGGAGGGGGGCGGTGGGGGGCGGTGGGTTGTGTGTGTGTTGTTTTCCCCCAGGCACCGGAGGGGTGAACCATCAATCTATCAATTACAGCTTGATGCAGCCCCCTTCTCTCCTCCCGCAGGGCACTGCGAGGCACACTTTACAGAGATCAGCTCCCCCTCCTCCTGAGAGATCTGAGGTGGAGACGGCTTGCAGAGTTCCTGCTTTAAAAAACGTCTCCCGGTGGAGCGCCCAATGCCGCAGCTATACGGCACACCAATATCTTTCAAGATATTGAAAAAAAATCAAGATTGAAAAGCATGTTTTCTTTAAACAATTGCCAAAACTACGGAGTTTATCACAGCAGAAGCTGTAAAAAACGCCACTATCGTCAGACTTTCATCATTGCGATGGTCCTTGAACACATCGTGTGCGAGGAACGCTTCAGGCAGAAAAAGGGCAACCAAAATAGAGCTTCAAATTGTGATATTTCATGTATCATTTAAATTCTCGCCCCGAATAAATATTTAGCTTGAACCAGATCCTGTGAAAAACATTCCATTCTGAGCTCCATCAGCGCAACTAGGAAGCCATGATTGACTTCCCTGAGACCAACAGTCACGTGACTGAACTGCACTCTCTTACTCTTATACTGGGCCTTCACCCTTCGCCCAAGCAGCTGCTTAGCACCAATTACAAGGAGATATTAGTCCTCCCTCTGAGATACCCCCACGTCTTCTGTTGGGGGAACACCATGTTGTTTCAACAAGATAAGACACAACGTTCCATAATCTTGCAATGCAAGATAGGACCTCAGTGATGTGTTTTTCTTTCTCCCCAAAACAGTGAGAATCAGAAGTAAAGCATCTGAATTCTTAGCTCAGATTCTTCATGTTTTTTTTCCCACTTTGAGGGAACATTCCTCCTGAGGGCCAGTTCAGCATCCCTGTGACTGATACTGAGGGATGCGCTGGCTGCCTCCCAGTCACTCGCCAGCTGTCACTCATCACCCCCGTCATCCGCGTGGCCAGAGGAAGACACGCCGTTCCTTCGCCAAGCTGTGCCAGAGTCTTCGCCCCTTAGGTAGCAGCGTGGGTAGTGAGTGAGCGAGAGAGAGAGAGAGAGAGAGAGAGGGGAGAGGTGGCAACCCTCCAGCTCCGGAAAATTACGTAACATGCAGAGAAATGGACTTTGCTATTGTGCAACGTCACGGGGTAAAATCCCTGCTCATGGTAATCACTTTCATTCTAACGAGGCAGAAAAGGACTCAGCGTTTCACATTTGTAAGGGAATTACTTCTTTCACCATCTGGTGTGAGGTTTGTACCTAAAACGTTGCCATGACATGCAAACACTTGAACACTTAATCAGTCCTACTGCACTATTACCTCCATTTTACACCATTACCTCCATTTCACTTTCAGTGTTGTTGTATTTCTTATGTTCATATATATATATGTATATGTATATGTATGTATACATATGGAATGGAAGTAGCTTCAGCTTCAGGGACAGCTGAAAAAGGAAGGAATGTCTGAGGCTTCGTAAAGGAATACGACCGTTCCCACACCCGAAACACGAAAACGACAGCCAAAGACGGAGGTGGATGAAATCGTTCGGCCTCGCAGCAAAAGGTCATTTTGGCGAGCGGTTCTTGTCTGATGTCAGATTTCAGAATTGTGTTCGGGGAGAGGAGAGAAAGAATTGGTTGCTTTGCTTTAATTCACAATGTGCCGCGGTGTGGTAAATTGCTCCCGTGTTAGAAAAATAGCAGCCCTTCACACTGCAACACACGCCCTTGTCATTAGGGGAGGCTCGCACTGAACCCTGGCTGTTTCACACCAGGAGGAGGGACGCGCGTGCGTGCGTGCGTGCGTGCGTGTGTGTGTGTCTGTGTGTGTGTGTGTGTGTGTGTGTGTGTGTGTGTGTGTGTGAAGGGGTGGGGTTAGGAGTAAAGCTGCTTCAGTAACTGTCGCACCCTTCCCTCCCTCTGATAAACAATCCATCACTAATTACTTTTCGACACAAAGCAGACGGCATCAACAACACGGATACGATCAAGCTCCATGACGCCAAAACGCATCTGTGGCTGAGGTAGAACTCGGCTCGTGTGGCTTGCAGTGCGGTGGTGCCCGCATACGCCGCCACAACGTAAGTGTTTTAATAGGTGGAGGCTGACCTTTTGTCCCAAAGGGCAGACAGTGGAGCGGCATCAGTAACACCATTAACCCTGGATTAACTAATGAACATATCCACATTGATTTAGCTTCACGCCGGCTGTTTCCCTCGGCTGCTCCGAGGGCACCAATCAAGCTTTTTATTTGCACATATACTCGTCCTCGACAACACCTGCTGCCACCTCAGGCCTCTGCCGTCAGATGAGCAGACAGCCTGCTGGGTCTGGACGGTAAGGATGGAGTGGGATGTGCAGTTTTACTTTTCTTTGGCAGCATGGAGTAGCATATGTACTTCTCATCCACAGCCACATTATTACATAACTTATCTAACTAACTAACGAATACATATGAACTCGTCTACAAATGAACTTTTCTTTAGTGGATTGCATCCACCACTGACCTTCATAGCCAGACTTTGAAGCCAATGTCCATAGTGGACAAACGGGAAATTACAACTTTCGAGTATGTCACGTGATGCAATTGGGCCCAAAAATGCTTTTTCTCACAGACTTACATTAGGAAAGAAACGTCTGTAAATCTGCAAATCCTTTTCTTTCTTTTATTGAGGTAATTCAACTTCTCAGTACAAACACTTAAATAGCCCTTGCTTAAATCAATAGGTCCCACAAGTTGTAATGTATGTACTGTTTGTAGGCTTCATCGTTGATAGTTAACCTACCGGTAACATCTGTACTGTTGGTACATTGTTGATGGTTAGCTTACAGCTAACATCTGTCTTCTTCTTTTTGTTTCACTGAAGCGTGGTGGTTATATGACAGTTTCCCATTTATTTTTTATTGAACACGGCAAGGACAGCCCCCCAGTACGGAGCAGGAAGATAGGCCAATGCCCGCCTCCAAGGCCAGCACTGACCATCATATCTCTCAATGTTGAAGGACTGTCTGCCACTAAAGAATAACTTGAGAATACCAGTGCGATATTCTCTGCCTCCAGGGGGATCATGGTAGAAGCGTTCACGATCGCGATCCCTGTCAGGTTTAAACAAACCTGCGAATTCTACCAAAGACATTAAAGCCGAGTGAAAGTCAATGATGGTACATTGTTGACAGTTAGCTTACAGCTAACATCTGTACTGTTGGTACATTGTTGACAGTTAGCTTACAGCTAACATCTGTACTGTTGGTACATTGTTGATAGTTAGCTTACAGCTAACATCTGTACTGTTGGTACATTGTTGATAGTTAGCTTACAGCTAACATCTGTACTGTTGGTACATTGTTGACAGTTAGCTTACAGCTAACATCTGTACTGTTGGTACACTGTTGATAGTTAGCTTACAGCTAACATCTGTACTGTTGGTACATTGTTGATAGTTAGCTTACAGCTAACATCTGTACTGTTGGTACATTGTTGATAGTTAGCTTACAGCTAACATCTGTACTGTTGGTACACTGTTGATAGTTAGCTTACAGCTAATGTCTGTGATCACAGCTAATGTCTGCTCATTGGCTGTTTGGGGCAGATAAACACGTACTGCAAAAACCCTCCAGCGGTCAAATTTACATAAATAATGCAAGGTGATATTTTGCATTCAATCAGATATCACCTGTTCAACTGTGTTATATTTCCACGTGGGACATTTTTTGTCATATGTAATATTAAATTACTGTACATTGTGGAAACCAACTGCTGTTACTGCTGCTGAGGAGAAAAGGTTGCAGTTTAACTTACAGTGTAATAAACCCAGCCTGCCTCAGGCAGGAAGCAATGATGAATGTATGGGGCAATCTAAATCTCTAGATCAGATACTCAGACAGTCGGAGGAACCTGGGAAAAAGCCGGTTTCAACATACTCCACAATGTCCTGAATCATTTGTACATGATATTGTAGTTACCTTAATGACAAAGTAAAGGCCACGTTAATACCGATATCAAGGTTATTATAGTTTGAATATAACAATAAGAGCTTTACACTGGTGAGGATCAGAAGTGAAAATAGAAAGTCATAAGACCCAGATGTAGTTCCTTCACAGCTCAGTGCTTTCATGGCGCCCGGGCACATGATTACATGGAAGACAAATACCCAGCAACTTTCTCAATCAAATAATGTGTAGGCTTGGTGCAGACTGAAATAATGACCTGTGGTCCTTGTGATCAGATTGAGTGTCTTGAAACACATTGGTGCAGAGCCACACACACACACTCACGCACATAAAAATCGCTTGAAAACACCATTAAGACAATCAATAGCTATAGTTGCTGTGCTGTGTTCTGAGACAAACAATTGGGTCCTCAAAGCTTAGCAAAGAACATGTGGAACAGGATAAGAGGACTCTTATACTTTCAGGTACCATTAAGTATTATATCTCCTCCTCTATTCATAACCGAGAATCTGCTATAAACAACTTAATCAGAACACAATTTCAGGTACTAAGAGGGATGCGTTTAGAACATTATGTCCCTTCATGTAAAGCACGTATCCAAAACATCCCAATGTTTCCTGTCACAAAGAGACATTATATGAATGACACGTTTTTCTTTTGTTGCCTGAGGCAATGGTCATGTCTTCTCCACTCAGTATGCTCAGGTTCCATAGTCATGTTTTTTTATGCATTTCATAACAGCCTCACTTTCTAGTAATGCACTTTTACCAGCACAGCTCCACAATTACTTAGATAATGGTCAGCCATTTACTTGAACCAGGAGCTCCCAAGGGAACGGCTTTCTCATTCTGTTTTTTCACAATATAACTGATCAGAATGTTCTGGTAATTATCTCTGTGTAGGCCTCACACTACATGGTGAGAGCAAAGCCTACACAGATGAAGTTAACAGATTAAGGTAAATTACCTGAACCTCAATATACTATTGTAGAGAGACAAAGTAGTAAGACACTTAAGTTAGTTTTCAAAAACTAACTTCAGGACTTTAACTTTAAGGGCCGGAATTACCAATTCTGATAAAAAAATCAGCAGGTTGAAATTGTTTCCTCAATTGAACTGATCAAAAAAGGTAAATACTGTGGTGAAAGTTACGTTCCCACGCAACTGCATTATCAGTTACGTTTCGAGGGAAATGTTTTTTCTCCCGGATTACCTTCGCAGTTTTAAATGTGGTTAGATTTAGTAAAATATCAAGGTTTGACATAAAGTAAGCCAGGTATGAAACTTATAATTTGTCAACGTTGACTCTTGGTTTCACACGGGACACTAACAGTGGTCTCCCAGGTGAAAGTCCTGTGTTTGATTGACCTGTCCATCCACCCCGGCCTGCTCCCTACACAGACTTTGATTAGATTTCTTATACGACAAAAACAAACGTAATCCAGAAGAAAATACCTTTTCCGACAAAATGTAATTGGCAATGAAGTTTCATTGTATTGGAAAATCATTTTTAGGAGCCCAGGCTGTTTGGTGCACACAGCTGCAACATTTCTGAATGACACGCAACGTTTGCTTGTTGATGATTAAAAAAAAAATACCCTCTGGATAGGTTCTAATATGACGTACTTCTCAAGGTTTTGAGTTGTATGTGTTGCTGTTACATTGGTTCATTTTCGCAGCATGTCTCCAGGAATGGCAATGACCGTCACTCGGTTGACTGAAATATTTCGACAACTACCGGATGGATTGCTACTGTATGCCATTTTGTACATATGTTTGCCAGATGAAGAATCCTTACTACTTTGGTGATCCCCTGACTTTTCTTGGAGTAATTTTTTAGCTTTTAGTGACAATGTGGTACAGATATTGATGCTGCCCAGAGGATAAATCCTAATAACTTTTGGACCAACCCTGATAATTCCTCTAGCGCCACCAGTGGGTTACAGTTTGAAAATATTTTGTCAAACATCTCAACATCAATAACATGTTGACCTCAAAACTTGGCACAGCCACTCGTGTTCTGCTGTGGATGAATTGTAATCACTTTGTTGAACCCTCATGGAGTGGATTAGAAATTTCAGTTTGTCCAATACTTTTGTTCTTACACCAAATACCTGCTAAACTAATCACCTTTACATCAGCCTCAACTGTACTTTATGTTCAGTACTAATTAGCAAACTAAACGTTATACTGTACCTCAGCATGTTGGGATTGTCATTGTGGGCATGAAAGCTGCCTTCTTCTCAATAGTCTGGCTTGTTTACAATAATTAAACTAATGAGTACAAATTAACATGGTAATTTGTTGATGCCGAAACGCGACACGTCGTACCTTAATGAATGTCTTAAATTGAAGCAGCCACTGCTGATGTTGACAGTTAAGAGCAGGTGCCACCGTTAATGGCTTCCTTGCTTCATCGTTTGTGGTTTTGGAACAGATGTGGTTTTGGGCATGACAGGTTTTATTCCAAATACAGCAACTGGCTTGTGTCACGCAAACTCAGTCACATTCATCAACTCCTTAAACCTTACAGAGTTTAGGGATCACTTGATCCCCAGTCAATCCCTCTCATGGGAAGGGATGCAGCTAATGACGCTATATAGGAAAACAAAGCTTCTAATCAGGTTGAATGTAGGTGTAGCCAGTGTGAAGAATGCAGTCATTAGAGGGAGGGGGTGGGGGGGTTGCCTCAGTATATCGAGCTGATTGAGGGCTGTTGGTTGGGCGTTATAAATTCTCCATGCTATGCTTAGAGAAGGACTGGGGCTCTGCTGTCAACACAAACCACGTTCAAGCGACAGCAAAGGCCGCCATGCATTTGGACAATCTCTTACCACCCCCCCATCCCCTCAGCATCGCAGGAAAACAACACAACGTGCCTGCAGAAAAATCCAATATGTTGCCCTGTTCCAAAAGCTGTGCTGAAACGAATTGAGTGAATAGGCTGGGATTACATTTCACCCTGTACCCTCCCAGATGGCCCCTAATCTCAAATTACCAACTGCTTCCAGACAGCCGCAGAAACGAAAAGTCTTCCGCATACACCTTCAAGAATAACCGTTGCCAAAAACAACTCATTAATGCATAAACGAAAAGGAGATCAATTACAACTTGGCCACCAGCCCATTTGGGTGGCCCTTCATCCCTATTGTTAGCATTTAAAGTAGAAAAAAATAAAACATTTTATCAGCATAAGACTGTGCACATAAAAGTCGTCAAAGAGGCTCCTCCTGTTACAAGAATTAATTGATGTTTCAGATGGCAGAGGGAAAATTGCTTTTTCTATTGCACCTATCTAAAGAGCAGAAAAAAAACTAAAGTTTACAAGAAAGTGAACGCCTCCACTTAATGTCTTTGGTCAAATTGCCCTCATTGTCAGCGTTCAGGTAATAACTGTACTAAAGTGCTGTGAACTGCAGCACCGAAAAAAATTAAAAAAACTATTTTTCTGTGGTTTACTCATTTTAATGCAACTTATCTGGGCAGCAACTAATTCTGCGTGGGTGGCGAACATATTGTGTCAGTAACACCAGCTGGGCATTCTTTAAAAGTCTAGCGAGCAACACATTGCGGCGTTTGATTTCATCGGGCTCTTTTGATGTGGAGCAGTTTCTGTGTCATCTGGTCGAGGGTAATGAAGAGAATGCAGGGGGGGGGATCAATGCTGCTGCTGCTGGCCAGCAGTGCGGCTCACTCTGCGAACACCCTCGCAGTTCCCAGCAGTGCCAAGCCCTGGCCCAGGAAGTCTAATTCAACGCTGAGAACTCCCAAGAGAAGCGCAGGAAAAACTATCCGGCGGAGCCAAATTTGCCATTGATTGTCTTCTGCCCATCACAGAGCGAGAGAGAGAGAGAGGGAGGAGGAGGAGGAGGAGGAGGAGGAGGAGGAGGAGGAGGAGGAGGAGGAGGCCAGACGAGCCAGGAGCTGCTCGGAGAGGCTTAACTGGAAATAAAAACACAATGATGACGTGAAAAGAGACGGATTCCATCCAGCACAAATCTGTGCAGACAGGAGGGTCATTTAATCTCTCCGCTCACTTCATCCCCTGTGAGTGTGCTTGAGAAGTTAACAGTGATGGCTGTCAACACATGAGCAATTCATTGGTAAATGGTAAATGGACCTGTACTTGTATAGCACTTTTCTAGTCTTACGACCAATCAAAGCTCTTTAACACTACATGACATCATTCACCCATTCAAACCCATTCATACACTGATGGGAGGAGCTACCATGCAAGGTGCCACCTGTCCATCAGGAGTAGCTGACATTCACACACCGTATAGGCACAGCTACTGGAGCTATTTGGGGTTAAGTGTCTTGACCAAGGACACGTTGACGTGGACCAGCAGAGCCGGGGATCAAACCGCCAATCCTCTGATTGAAGTACGATCCTGCTCTACCACTGATCCACAGTCGCGCCTTGGGAGGCGTTGATCTTTGAACTGTAGAACAACGCTTCAGTCAGTGATACAGGAAATTGGACTCTGCTGGGTTGAGTGTAAAAAATAAAAGACAAGGACTTAGCATGAGTGAGCCCAAACCCAACACCCTGTTCACATAAGTGCTCTCCTCAAAACAGAATACTACAAGTTGAGACCGCAACTGAGGTGACGGACTTCATAGACTCCATCAACCAGTAAGACGTAGCAGCCTCCGTTCGTCAGGTTCTACAAGACTCTGTGGGGACGGAAATAAAACGCAGTAAAAGGTTATTAGTAGCATCTGCAACTGCACAGCATCCGCACAGCAAGCAATAGGGACCCAGGGGTTTCGTTTTTTAAGAGCCGCCCACAGCTATACATTATAAATGATTTTAATTTAACCATAACCGTCTCTTGGCTAATGTTCCATATATGCCACCTAAAAGCTGTGGATGCTTCAAGTGGCAATCTCAAAGATTTTCATTTAAATACATGTCTGTCAATCCACTATCTATCGCTGAATAAGGTAATGCAATGGTGATGAGATGAAGTTTTTATTCTTCACGTAATTCTGAAAAATAGCATGTTAGTATTGAATTTTGGATGCAGCCAAAGACTCCAGACTGCCAAATCCACAGGAGCAAAGTCCCATTGTTTTCACTCAAATACAAAATCTTAAATCAACCAGGACTGCAATATTAAGGATTGCCACTTTCATGATTTTAAATAGCAGAACTTCAATGGTGTATTGATGGAGCACAGAGAAAGTGAAATATTCTGGTTTTATCAGTCGCATCCGTTTCATTGTTTTCAATGATTTTTTTCGTTTTCTTTCTGTTGAATTTGTGCACTTTGGTATTTGAACGTTTCACTGATTGTAGAATGCTGCTGGAGGATACGTCTGGAGGTGAAAGCTCTGCGATGCAGCGATGCTTAACCCAAGAACACTTTCCCCCAAGGGCGACAATAGAGCCAAAGCCATGACATCACATAACTCACTGCAATCTACCAGTCAGCATTTCTTTCATCGCTCTCTCTGAAAAAATGAAGCGTTTACATTGAAGAAAAATCCACTCAATTACAGCAGGTGCAATCAAATATTGAAACCCCTTCTGATTTCAACGAGGTTATAAAACAACTACTGTGTGAGTATAAAAAATAGAGCTCCAGAAAAAATTGACCACCATGGTAGCACGGTTGCTTAACGTAACTTGGTTTCAACGTTTTCTTCATAAATAATTTTTCCAAAACCTTAGTTGTAATCTCTGCAATTGCTATACAGTGTACAGTATAAAACAATACAGAATGGTCGTTATTATTGTGGGGGGTGGAATCCACTGTCCCAACCGTCCCTACCCACTGTCCCAACCCACTGTCCCAACCGTCCCTACCCACTGTCCCAACCCACTGTCCCAACCGTCCCTACCCACTGTCCCAACCCACTGTCCCAACCGTCCCTACCCACTGTCCCAACCGAGCCTACCCACTGTCCAACCGTCCCTACCCACTGTCCCAACCCACTGTCCCAACCGTCCCTACCCACTGTCCCAACCGAGGCTACCCACTGTCCCAACCATCACTACCCACTGTCCCAACCGAGGCTACCCACTGTCCCAACCATCACTACCCACTGTCCCAACCGAGGCTACCCACTGTCCCAACCGTCCCTACCCACTGTCTCAACCGAAAAAGTTTAGTGGAATTTGGTGAAAATACACGGTGCCTTTCACTGTTTGGGTTGGGCTCTAAAAGAAACTATATTGTGAGCAGACATCTGTATCTGTTCGGGGATCAAATTAGCTTAATTACTGTTCAAGTTGCCGATACGTGTTATAACGATACAAAAGTGCACCAGCCGACCCCACTCTCGCCCCTACATCAACACAACAGAGCAATCTTGGCAAACTCCCCACTCCTCTGAGATTGTCTTTATTACAAATATTTAGTCACTAATGGATCTGTGTAAAGCTACCTTTTTAATGCAAAAATTTTCATGGGAAATGTTACCTTTCTAAGACAGTAGCAGCAAAGCTGATCCGACGAGAATTCATGATCGGGTGAGTATTGCTGTTACAAAGAGGAGCTCAGAGCGGTAGAGTGGTGGTGATGGAGTGTGTGTTGTGGGAACGTACATCATCCTGAATTCATCAAGAAAAGTGGTAAACACGAAGGAAGTAACAGCCAACAGCATCAACAGCATATTCAAACACGGGCAGATCAGGACATGGAGAGCTCACGGAAATATGGCGAAATAAATTTAAAATAGGGGAAATTAGGATTAAGTCCTGTCTACAATGTGAGTTTGATTTTTCTAGTTCTCGCTACCTGTAAAGCACACGGCCATGGATTTTGTATCAGATTTTATGGTATAAATAATAGAACACGGACAAACACTACATAGCCAATCTGATGATGCTCACAGAGGAAAATATTGAAGTGCAATAAAAAAAATAAAAAAACCTGTATGGTGGCGCTGAGTAGAGAGAGTCCTGAGGTGTGTGGCTGTGGGACTAAAAGAAACATAGCTTTCATTCTCTGCTAAACTAAATATTTCAGAGCCCCAAAAGTAGGCCCAGAGGGAGGCTGAAGGAGTCATTATGTAAATAATCTGGGCATTTATCTACGCGGATCCAGCTCTGAACCGATGGTGTGGAGATATGTCCTCAAGAAAATACCAGTGTGGCTCCTGCTGGCGAGCTCAGCCTCCCAGCAGGGCTGAGGATCGGCCCTCGCATATCCACGCTCCGCAGGCTGCATCATGGGGCTGTCGGCCGAGCTCACGCGCACACACACTCACGCCGTAGAAAGTTAATTAACTGGCTTTTTGGAGGCGGCAGGCCTGTGATGGTGATGAATTAGCGCTCCTTCCCTCCCACCGCTGGCGGCTTTAGCCCAGGGGGAAGGAGCGCTGCAGTCTGCTCGGTCCCCTGTACAGCAGTACATTAACTAACTCTCATACGGGCAGGAGACTACAGTTTCAGGAGACGGGGAGGGAAATTAACAGACAAGGAGCCAATAATTGAGATAACAACAAACACAACCATTAGTGGAAATCAAGGATGCTCGTTAGTTTCTCTTACTTTAAGAGTCCAATCAAACCAGCCGTTTTTTTTTCTGTTCTGGTTAGGATGTGGGGATGTGTGAGGATGCAGCTGCAACAGAGCAATTAAATCTTTTATCCTACTACGTCCTTTTTATAAAAAAAAAAAGGGAATTCTAGCTAAAGAATATAGTAAAATAAATGCAGGAGATATTGTTGTGCCAGTACAGTAACCCTGCGTGATGTGCAGGGTGAAACCGAGACACTCAGTTCAGTGGGTGGTCTCGATCAGGAGTCAGCCGAGCGTGCAGAGAGGCGTTGACAGCTGGTCTTTGAATGTTAGGGCCCATCTTCACCTCGTTATCTCCTCTGGCTGACTGAAGAGAGTCATTTTGTTAGTCAGCATAGAAAACTGTTTAAATAGTTGTACACAAAATGTAATTTTCATGCTTTTGGAAGAAGCTTCCCATACATTGACTAATTTGTGGCGGCCTGCCACGATATCAACATGAACCACCACGTACTGATTTTCTATTTCTTTGTTGCAGAGCCCATTTGCTGCTTGCAGTGTTGTCTTGAATAGCTCATCGTTAGTGACTACAGTTAGGGATGACGCACAAACCGTTACTTTGGGCAACAAGTCGATGCCAAAGTTCGGAAAAGATAAAGAGCATGTTTTTCTACAGTACCGCACCCTGTCATCCCAGGGACAATAGATAATGTGTTTGGGACAGAGTAAAGTCACTGTATGATATTACTACATTGTAAACAGCAATTTACGATGCGTTCAGGCTGTATTCAGTGAAAATGAGTATTGGGCTTAAATTCTAACGTTATCATGCTATGATCAAATGTAATCTTGTAAAATGTATTTTTTGTAGAGAAACTCAAATGAATACAGTTCTTTAAAGGAGATGTTTTCACAGCAATATGAAATAAAAAATAGAGAGGGAATTATGACC
Organism: Ophiodon elongatus; assembly: GCA_016806645.1. Taxonomy (NCBI): domain Eukaryota; kingdom Metazoa; phylum Chordata; class Actinopteri; order Perciformes; family Hexagrammidae; genus Ophiodon; species Ophiodon elongatus. The sequence goes on from JACSYO010001717.1 coordinate 643,143, forward strand.
TGTATGTATTTGGAACTGAAGCAGATATATCCATCTATGCGCTCTTCAAAGCCACAAGCCTACGTTGACAAAAAGAGCAATTTCACCTCCCGAACACAGCAGTTCTACCGCTGCCTTGATCGTTTAGATTGCTTGTGTTATTGTGTGATTTTGGTGAATCCACACTGATCCTTTAAAAACACCAAAACACTCTTCTGCGAGGTAAAATGACTGAGTCCCGTGGCTTTAAAGAGAGCGATATAATTGCTTAAGTTCTTAAGGGCTGTCGTCTACACAACCTACACTGACTATGTATAATTACCTCATACAACCCCACTTCAAAACGTTGGTCGATTCAAACTGGAATGGATCGGTCATTCCAGTTTGAACCGACCGAGTTCCAGTTGGCAAGTGCACCCCTGGTTTTCAAACTCCACTTTTCCAAAGCAGGTTTTTACGTGGAAAATGTCTTTCAAACTCCTACGCTCATCACTCAGTCTCTTGGAAAAGCAACGTTTCGGTCACAGACCTTTAAACAGTTTAAAGTCTCAAAGAACAAGCAGAAGCACTCCAGTGATGTCACTTGAGTCATTTTCTCACTTTTTAGAAAGCAACCCCAGATCCACAGACGGCATTATAAAACAGTTTTTACAGGTTGAAAACACCTTATGATTTAAGAAACAAACTGACGTTGACTTATAGAATCAATGGACTGCTTCTGTAAAGCTGTTTATCATCTTCACATTGTTCAGACAAGAGAACAGCGTTATAAAAACCCATAAGTACTGTAGGGAGTAACACAAGTATAAACACATGTGATGTATTTTACTGTTCTCAGTGTAGGCCACCCAATCCGGGTAGAATACTTCTACTTGTGTTCAAATGAATGCAACTGGGGCAGAGTATTCACGGAAATCTATAAATATTCCCCCAGCTCCAGTGACAGGCATTGTGGTTATTTATAAATCCCATCCAGCTGAATGTGCCGAATGCTGCGTCACAATCCCAAACAATCACACAGATGCAAGGAACGATCAGCAACTTTTTATTTATTTATTTGTTGTTCAGCTCCGGCACCATGTAGAAAATTCAACATGATTTTTTAAATTACAAACAAAACAATAGCTGCTTCCAAGAAGGAGAAAGGAGACAGTGGATTCATAATCAGGCTCTGTGGGCGCAGACGCAACTAAATCCCGACTCACGCTCTGGTATTGTAAATGACTGCAATACAATCTCAGAGCAGGTAATGACAAGGGTTTTTGTTTTTGTCTTTTTTAATGCTGGGATGACAAGTGTTGGTGCAACAGAGCTAGACCGAGTACAGAATGGGAACATGAGCCACCGACAGGTTTAAAGACTTTAATGATGTCGGGCTACGATTTGGGAGGGGACGGACACATCAGTGAGCCAGTCGACATCAAAGTGTGGCTCGATGAAATGAAGGTACAGTCGAATGAGTGGTGAGAGGCTAACTTTTCAGCCTGCATGCTGATCACACACACACACACACACACACACACACACACACACACACACACACACACACACACACACACACACACACACACACACACACACACACACACCTATTGCCACTCCCATTCCACTACAGAGGCAAGGCAGCGCAGCCATTTGTCAAGGGTATGGTGGGTTGAGTAAACCAGCCACTCACGAAGCATATCAGCACAAAATAATACCAACGTAAGCCAGGGGCAATTTAACATGTTGTTCCATCAGGCAGTCCGTGGACTGAATTAAACAACTTCGGACTAATAGCAGGATTTCTTCCCCGAAAGAGAAAAAAAACACAGTAAAGCCCTGAGAGGCAATGTGAAAAACTGCTGATTATTTCTTAGTTCATCCTGACAAAATTAGAAACTGACTGTGCACTTTTTTCCACCTTGACTTTTAAGACTTTTAAGTCAGTCAAATGATTCCTACTGAGCTAGGGTCTGAAAAGTGAAGCCAATGCACAAGTGCCTTAAACTTACATAAAGAAGTCTGATTGTATAGAAGTCTATAGAAAATGACTCTACTTCCCTCTTGATTTATTCCCTCAGTAAACATTGTAAACATGAGTTTATGTCTCAATCTCTAGTTTCAAGTCTTCTTCAATACAGAATGATGTTCATTTAGTAAATTATGGTCCATTTAGAGTCAAACAGACCATAAAGCAGGGGATGCTTTAGGGCGGGGCTACCTTGTGGTTGACAGGTCTCTACCACGGTGTTGTCCGGTCCCTCATCGAAAATGTTACAGTCTTACAAGAGATATCTTAGACCTGGTTACGAATGCAGATTTATTGGAAACACATCAATATGTGTGTCAATATGCACAAAGGCATCAATAATCACGCATACTGGAAAACAATGAGCAGCCAATTCAACGCTTTCTCACTTCTCATGACTTTTTGCAGCGGGCCAAAGAACAACAGCAGGATGAACAGATGAGACCAGATATGTCCTCATGGTAAAAGACAAACAACTGCATTAGAGGTTGGTGTTGTGACTACCTGGGGCAACACCATGGAGGCATTTCAGACTTCATTAGACATGCACAGCTTACTCCTCAAGTCACGAGCAAGGAGAAACAAAAGAACAAATTAGCATAGCTGCTTTTCTAACAGTACTGAGAGGCAGAGAGGCGGCTGTTGGTGGGAGGGGTATGGTCAGATACACACGGTTAACAAGAACACATGGCTAAAGAAGCTGTCGGACAAGGAACTTTTCATTTTAGGATGAAAGCCTTGGCTTTTGGATTTCGACTTCATGGAGGTATTTGAGTAGCGGTCTTCACCGGTCCATTTGGTCTCGAGGAACCTCAGTTACCCGGAGAGGTTGGAAGGAGATATACGTTTCTTAAATGTTACATTTTTACATAAAAACGTGTGGCGCTAACATTAGCAGAGTATGTTAACACATCGCTAACTAGAGTCGTTTCCTAAAAATTCAATAATATTTTTTCAGGGAGTGCAGTTAGTGACAGTGTGGGCTCCATGGTAGCTTTAATAGCTTGACAGAGTAGCAGCGGGTGGCGAGGCTCAGCGAAGGGTCAATTATCCTTGGGCCTATTTGGATCGGGTTTAAATGAGTTCGGGGAACCCTTCGATTGAGCCTCTCTGTTTTGAAAATGTATGTATGCATGTCAGGTTTGGGACCCGTTAAGACCTGTAATCTGAACACAACAGTGTTTGATCAGCTGCCACATAATCATTCATCCAGACCAACAACACCGATTTAGGGAAGGGAGCCCTGTCCAACACTTTTGTGTCCAACCATTGTAAGCCACTCTCAACATCTATGTGACCATAGAAGTTGATGAAACCCGTGGCATCTAAGTTAAAAGTGACCATCATGCCAGCAGACAATGGGAGGTGTTGGAGAGATGTTTATCGAGGACCTTCACTCCAAGATAACTGCCTTTCTTAGTGCTGCGAAAGGCTTCAATGTGCTTCATTGAATCCACACTTTTCTTACATCAGAACTTGGTTTGCATCCCACAATTTAAAGACTTTCCAAAGACAAGACAACAACAATTCGCAAATAACGCTTTGATTCTCCGGGTGTCTTCTTAAGCCACTTTTAGTTTCATTCTACCCGAGTCACTTTTTGTCTCCACTGGTGGAACCCCAAGAAGACATTTGTGGAGAGACTATCCAAAAGTGTACGTCGTTATCCCCATTCATACGTTTCCTCGCATCTCACCTTCCTCTACGATGGCAGGCTTTTGACCCACCTTTGAGTGTTGGCATTCAGATTGGGTATAAACACTTTTGCCTCAGATAAAACTTTGTATTAACTAGTTCTTTTCAAGCACACCCTCACCTGGAGCCTATAAAGCCATTGAGAACCCCACTACCACAGAATGCCAAAGAGACAAAGAGGCAATGGACAACCATCAATGTCAGGGAATCAACTCAATGCCTTTAAAGGCTATGCTAAAAACACATTTTGGTTACCGACTGTAAACCATCTACAAATATCTGACTAGTATCATTGCAACTCTGTGTTTTAATGCGACACTTCAAATACAAAAGTTTCAACGCATGAAAATGGAGGCCGATGACAGCATATGTGCCGGTGGCAACGGCAGTGCAGGAAGTAAGAGAGCTCATCAGGACCAAATAGAATGAAACTTAACCCTGACCAGGTGTGCTCTTTGTTGGATCTGTTCTTGAAGGCTAGACATTTCAAGTACAAGGTGTGAAAGTGACGGCACCCCGGGGTCATTGCGGTGTCCACCTTTGTAGACAGGGTGTAAGTGGATGAGACTGATGAGAGGGAGATGGTAACATCAATTACAAACTGTCTGCGTATAGTCTTCCTGGACTCTGCAAACTAAAAGAAGAAAGGGATGAACTTGATATTGAGGTTTCTTAGGCCTTTTCCACAGATCGCTGCCTGCTTCCTTATTCACACCACTCCACACCTTCTAATGGAGCACAAACTGGACATCACACCACTGGGGAGAGAACGTATCGGCCAATGCAAAGGCCAAAGATAACCACAAATGTTGGGAGGCTTCGAAAGCCTGCAGTTACCCCCACTGAACTTTGTTATAAAATACAAAACAAAACACCAGATCAAAAGGAGAAGCAGACCACAATGAAAAATGAACATGCTGTGATTGGAATCTCTGTGTTTTTTTGTTTTTTTTTCAAAACTTTAAATGACTGTGCGCTGATGCGTTTGGCAGATGTAGTTGGGTAGAACATTTTTTTTTTCTGACATGAAACCGTTCACAACCAGGTTTGTGGATTATCTCGAGTAACCACGTGGTGATTTCTGGAAAGAGACGTCGCTTGCACCACAAGCCGAGAGAAGGCCCACTTCTCTCCAACACTCGGTAAAACTCACACCCAAAGCAATCACGAGGTAAGAGGAACAATATGTACTGTATTGTTGATTTTGAGGTGAACTGTCTCTTTAATACAAGCACCTTGCACTGATGTGCTCTGGCAAAATGAAACCAATGCTTTGTGTGATCTCACAGTTTGACTCACCACGGATCCTCTAATAAAAGTTCCTTTCATAAAAGTGAACTGAGCCATGTAATAATGTTTCGTAAAGAGCAGGATCACCAGGAATCTACACGTACAAGACCAGAAAAGTCCAAAAGAGAACGGGTGTTCTTATCTTTTACCCTTTTTTCCCACGCTGCTGACACATTTAATCTCATATTCGGCAAATATAAAAGCCCAACTATCTGCGCCGCGTTGCTTCGCAGTGGGATTTCACCTGCGGCAGCGTGTCACTTCCTCCGCGCCTCTCGGGGATTTAACATAATTGCATTCATTATCCAATCTCCACACCTCGCTCCTATTGTAAGTTCCGGCGTGACCCCAAACGTCTTACGGGACGCAGCTCCCCCCGGGCATTTGTAATTGATGTGCACTCGCTCCTGATGTTTCCTCTGCAAAATACTTCCTCATGAGTGGGACAGCTCAAGACCTCACTGTAATCACAAAGTGTTCAGCACTCGTTCTTTGTACTCCCTTCATCTCCACGGCTAATTAGAATCAATAAACATGGTGAACAAACACGGCTCGTTAGGGCTTTCACCATCTCCTTCCTCCTCTGGCAAAAAGCCTGCAGAGTGACATCCCTGGTTTTCGCCCCGCGCACTGAAGAACCTGCTTTTTAGAATTGCTCAGTGCTGGATGCTTGATAGATACAGCGTGCGCAGCGTCAAGAATAAAAAAAAAAAACTATGAAATTGCCACGAAGCTTTTGAAGCCCGAGTCCCACTGCTCAACGCTCTCAGGGTTTTCATCTCTTCCAACCATCTCTCCTCATTTGACGAGGAGCTCTCAGGGCCTCGCTGAGCAGCTGTAATGAACGCCGAGGAAAAAGGACACGGACAGCCAGGCGGGGAATTACTGTGCTGTGTGTGTGTTCGTGTGTGTGCGCGTGTGTGTGTTCGGAACAATCCACACTCGGCGGTAGCGGTGCAGCACCGGCTCGTCGCTCATTTTCCGAGATATCTTGCGACTATTTTGCCACTCGGGGAAGTAACACCGAAAGACGGAAGGAAGCGATGTGTCATCGCAGGGGTCTGCTCTGCCAGCTCTATCGCAAAAAAGTAGTCCCGTTTCCCCCACTGCGACTCTACTTCATGTCTGTGGTTGTGATGAGTGTTGTTCATTTTCCATCTGAGTGGATTTTTGGAGGACTGAGGAGGCCACCTACCAGCTTGCACGCAGCAGGTGGTGGAAGTCTTCACGAGGAATAGGGAGAAGAAAAAAAAGGCTGACAAACAACAGAAAGCCTCAACAGCAGCGTGGGGAGTGGCAGCGTCAGATATGAGATGGTAAACAGAGACTGTAAACTAGCATCAGGACCGAAGCTGTTGGGATGAGACAGGCCGTGGTTACACTTCTGTGACCGGATGCACCGGACCGGAACTCAGCTGTGTCTGCATATGTGGGACCGGCCTGATTCATAGGAGGAGCGGTGGATGAACATTTAATTTCTCCATAAACTCTTCACAATAAAAGCATGTGATATTTCTGCTGCTTACTCATCCTCCCTGCAGTGTCAGTAGACTTGTTTTATTTAGGAATAGTTGCGAACAATGTTCCGCCATTTCGGTGATGAACACATTTTCCTGTAAATCCTTCACATTAAAAGTCACCCGTTTTCTGTTATTTAAAAAGCTATTATTTTGACGGAACACAATCAGGAAATGTTGAGTTTAAGTCCCGTTTTCCTTGTCTTTTCTCTTTGCTCGTCTCGGGACAGGAACTCCCGCTTGGGGGGTGGGGGGGGTGATGTGGACCTACGTTTGATAAATTGTCCGGATTGTGCCCTCATGTTGTCCCCAACTCGCCAAGTCGGCATGTGGTCAGGCTGATGGAAACCCGATGCGAGCGAGATCCGATCTCGGTGAGTAAAGACGAGTGTAACCACGGCCAGAGGCTGTGAGGACATGGACTTAGGAAGTTGTGGTCTCGCTGGAGAAAAGTTGACTAAAATGAAAAGAAAACAACAACTTTGATTTACCCGAAAGATGCAGACTTCCATTTGCGACAGGGGTAACTTCTTCTACACGGTGGGGCAATAAGGTTTAGAGGGATCTCTGAGACTTCTACGGGCAATGAGGCGTGTCGCCTGCAACACAAAAAGACAGAGGCACATCTCATCAAGTAAAAAAAAAGAAAAAAAACACAGCACTGCATTTCCATTCACAATCAGACGGCGAGGGATGCATGGACGATGGCGTGTTCCTGAGGCAGCGTGAATGGCGGCGTGCTCTATACCAGCGATGGGGTCCGACTCTCCGGAGCCGAGCGTCGCATTTGGCTGAGCGAGAAAGAGAGATTACTTTTGTCCACCGCCCGCAGCATTATAATGCCTTCAAATCAGGCCCGGGAAACTCTCATATATGCATCATCACAACGGGCTGAATCAGCACACAGAGCTCAGTGCAAGGTAGAGGGGAGAGGAGGAGGAGGAGGAGGAGGAGGGTGGGCAGGGAGAGAGATGCAGGAGATGAGACATGATCAGAATGCACCGGGCTGAGTGTAATGTGAGGCGGCGACGGAGGCTGTGGAGAACAGATACGAACAGGAAGGAAGCACGAGACAAGAGGAAGCAGAAGAGAAATGATTTTCTGTTATCTAACTTGTTAGCATAATGACCTTCCCGCTTCACATCTCTGAAGTTCCAGTGCAGGGATTGCAAACCACACCTGGGATCATAGTTTAACAGGTAGATAACAGCGGTGCACGTAACGCAGAAACAAAGACACAAACGCTCCAGTGTCCAGAGTTTAGTAGATATTAGAGATGGGGCCGATCCGATCAAATATCTCGATCGGGTTCCGACATGACATAATTCATGTGTGCTTGTGGACCTAATTCAACCACTTTTGTACAAATTTGATTCAGTGCCTTTTGTAAGAATCTGGGTTTAAACCTGCAGTTCGTTTTATCACAAAAATGGTCTTTCGGCTCAATAAACAGGCAGTGAGAGTCATTCTCAATAAAGATTCTATCAAACGCTCAACTCTAGTGTGTGTGTGTGTGTGTGTGTGTGTGTGTGTGTGTGTGTGTGTGTGTGTGTGTGTGTGTGTGTATAAACTGATACAATCTGCCGTTTATTCTGTAAACCATTCAACATTTAGGTATAAATAATCTTCCCCTCTTCAGCGTCCGACACAAACAGACCTCTGGCCTCGTCCTTCTGCTGCTTGGCCAAAAGGAGTGTGTGTGTGTGTGTGTGTGTGTGTGAAAACATCTGGTCACACTCTTGTAACAAGGCAGATTTGAGAGGCAGTCACCACATTGTTGGTTTGAACTCATTAGATAACCCTTACTTCTCGACACACTTCCTGCACATTTATTTCAAATATGCACTTTGAAAACCGTATGAAGGAGTTGTCATTTTGCCATTACACCCCTCTTTGAAAGTTCTCTTACGGCTTTTGAACTCATGTATAGAAATCTACAAGCAGCTGATAACTGCTGTGCACTTGATCTCAAGTTTTTCTGAAACTGTAAAGGAGTTGCCATAGCAATTTGCTCTCCTATTGCTGTTTGGATGTGAATAAACTGCTTTGGAATACATTTGAATTCAATGCAAATTTGCAACACAATGAAAGTTTTGTGCAAAAATAGAGCAATGATATCTTGAAATATTGACATTATCAGCAGATATCCAAATCCAGGTATCAGATGGGAAATGCTAAAAAGTCAATTGGTGCATTTTTAGTACTTATCATAATTAAGGTATACATCGAGGTTTGGGGAAAGTGGAGAAACAAAGTGATGACCTCTGAGATAAGTGCTATGTATACCCTGTACACCTGTGTATAAACTCTGTGTCACACAATGAAGAGTTCACCTTGAATCATTTGATGAACGCTGTAAGTGTTCTCTCCAATAGAGACACAAGGAGATCAAACTATGAAGGAAGGAGTCTCTGCCTGGTAATTACATGTGAGTGTGTCCTTCATATATCTCGATAATCGTTCATCTGATGTACTTCACGCTTGGATAGACGGGGACCCAAGAACGTGCAGTGTCGAATTTGGTTCAATATGGACATTAATAAACTTTGAATAGACAGGCTAACAGCGGTAGGGGCGGAGCTCCAGGGCTCTACAGACTGAGTCGAGTATGCAGTAATCCAAGATGGCGACGGCGAAATCGCCAAACTGGAGGCTTCAAAACAACAGTCCACAAACCGATGGGTGACGTCACCATGACTACGTCCACTTTCCACATACAGTCTATGTTCTTATCTATACATACGTTTATGATTAAATTGTTTAATAGAGCACACAGTTTTTCACAGCCGCTTAATTTTACTCTCAAGGTGCACCAGACTGATGCATTTAACATATTCTTTCGAAATGCTTACATAGCCAATGAGTAATCGTGTTAAATAAAATCTCAATATTGACAAACATTTTGATGATTTTCGCCACAATCGAGCAGCGCTACTTCGAACCACCGAGTATCATCTCAGCAAAGAAGAATATTTATTTCTACGATCTTTACCGAACAAACATTTTACAGCAGCATGTACTAATGTAAAATCTTCCAGAACAATGTATAGAACCGTTTTCTGATGTGGTTCACTTATTGACAGGACAACAATGTCCGTCAGTACCTTCCAAAACGGTTAGAAATTACCATTAAAAAAAACTATTTATAGTTTTCTGATTTGCAACCTCTATGGTTCAGGTTTTCTTAAGTTTAGCCAACAAAGAAATGAGTTGGTTAAGGCGAAAGAGAAAGATTGTGCTCATGGGTAAAAGAAGCAGACATTTACTGTTGGTTCTAAACAGGATGCAAACTGCTGTCTCTGGTCTTCAAGTCAGACAATTTGCACATCCAACCAGCCACCCCAAGAGCCTTGTGGCCATATAACAGCGTCACACTACTTTTGTCTTTGCTCCTAAGAATATGCAGTCACTATCAAAAGAAAAACGCAAACTTAAGGCTCAATTTAAGCCTTCGAACAAACGACCACTGCTGTGATTTTCTGCCAAGGAGAGTCAACTGTGCCTGAGACAGGTGTTGGGACACAAACAACTTCAAATCATTCCATGGGCAGGGAGCATAGTTGAAGGAGGCCATAAATAAGCCACCTATATATCTCCTCTTGGTGCATGAGTGCTGCAGCTGGCTGAGTCATGGGAGAGGCCGCCCCTTGTCATTGAGCGGTCCCCTCAGTGAGGACTGATGCACTGGTACACGATAATGCGCTGCCTCGGGACGACTTTAGCCTCCTTGCAAAGTGTCTTTCCCAACATTCCTACACATTGAAGTGCTCTGTGGTCTTTCCAGGGAGAAAAAGACCTCGCAAAATCATTCTCCTCGAATAGATTTTCTTTTTTTCAAACGTTTTCTCTTCTAATACCAGCAACGGCAGTCACACACAAGGAGACGGAGAAAGTTCTGCAATTCTCCAAAGAGCTCTGCCGGCAGCAGCGCCAGTGCAAAACCCAAACCCAGATGTTCACATCTGTCTGGGACTTTACTGCTCGTCATCTGGGAATCAAAGAGCGTTTAATTTGGTCTTGACGAACTCATAAACCTTCAAGGTAGACAGCCATGGGAGCGTTAACTTTATGAGGGTTGGTCAAGGCTGATATAAAGAACGAGCGTTGAAGAGATCGCTCTGATCAGCCAGAGATAAAAAGAACAAGACAGGACTGTATGTGAGGAATAACCACGACGGTTCGGCCTTCAAGGGATGAGGTTTTGGAGAGGAATACTTGGTTTAGCATGATCACACGCTCTCGCCAACAGGCTCCGGCACTGTTTTGAGTTTGTTTCCTTTTTTACTACCACATCATATTGTATTGGATTAAAAAAGAGTATTATATTGCGGAAATGTTCCATGAAAGAAGTGCTCCCTAGTGAACTACTTCAAAGTGATAATCGGCACTATATTCTCATGAATAATGTGTAGTTTTCCTTGGTTACGTTCATAATCAAACACTTTATGAACTTACAAACAGGATTTGACACCCCAATAGGTCGTATTTAGCTGTAATATGAATGTAGTATACAGTGAATCCTTAAAAACAGGTCACACACAAATAGTTTCATTACAAAATGCTCAGCAATTTCAGAATAGTTCTGGGCCCTGTTGTTTTTGTAGGGTGGATCGACGGGTCCCAAAACCAGGAGACTTGTGTCCTGTGTGAAGTCAACATTGACTTAGAATGACTTAAAGTTGCATCTTGTACGTTACGTAGCCTACTTAACTATGTTACGACAGTTACGTAAGGTTACTATGTTGCGTACGTAACAAAGTCTACTCAATAATGTTACATCATGTACATGACTATGTAGCCTACTTATCTATGTTACGTAACTTACAAAATATTACTGTCGCGTACTTAACGTATCCTGCTTAACAATGTTACGGCACGTACGTAAGGTTATCATGTCGCGTACTTAACGTATCCTCCTTCACAATGTTACGTCACGTATGTAAGGTTACCATGTCGCGTACTTAACGTATCCTGCTTAACAATGTTAGTCACGTACGTAAGGTTACCATGTCGCGTACTTAACGTATCCTCCTTCACAATGTTACGTCACGTACGTAAGGTTACCATGTCGCGTACTTAACGCTTTCTCCTTAACAATGTCACGTCACGTACGTAAGGTTACCATGTCGCGTACTTAACGTATCCTCCTTAACAATGTCACGTCACGTACGTAAGGTTACCATGTCGCGTACTTAACGTATCCTCCTTAACAATGTTAGTCACGTACGTAAGGTTACCATGTCGCGTACTTAACGTATCCTCCTTAACAATGTTACGTCACGTACGTAAGGTTACCATGTCGCGTACTTAACGTATCCTCCTTAACAATGTCACGTCACGTACGTAAGGTTACCATGTCGCGTACTTAACGTATCCTCCTTAACAATGTCACGTCACGTACGTAAGGTTACCATGTCGCGTACTTAACGTATCCTCCTTAACAATGTCACGTCACGTACGTAAGGTTACCATGTCGCGTACTTAACGTATCCTCCTTAACAATGTTACGTCACGTACGTAAGGTTACCATGTCGCGTACTTAACGTATCCTCCTTAACAATGTCACGTCACGTACGTAAGGTTACCATGTCGCGTACTTAACGTATTCTCCTTAACAATGTTACGTCACGTACGTAAGGTTACCATGTCGCGTACTTAACGTATCCTCCTTAACAATGTCACGTACGTAAGGTTACCATGTCGCGTACTTAACGTATCCTCCTTAACAATGTTACGTCACGTACGTAAGGTTACCATGTCGCGTACTTAACGTATCCTCCTTAACAATGTTACGTCACGTACGTAAGGTTACCATGTCGCGTACTTAACGTATCCTCCTTAACAATGTCACGTCACGTCGTAAGGTTACCATGTCGCGTACTTCGTATCTCCTTAACAATGTCACGTCACGTACGTAGGTTACCTTCGCTCTTACGTATTCTCTTAACAATGTTACGTCAGCGTAAGGTTACCATGGCGTACTTCGCTTTCTCCTAACAATGTCACGTCACGTACGTAAGGTTACCATGTCGCGTACTTAACGTATCCTACTTAACAATGTTACGTCACGTACGTAAGGTTACTATGTCGCGTACTTAACGTATATAACGTTGCTACATCGTGTACAGAACGTAGCTGACTTAACTACGTAACACATATACTTATTTTAGCCCAAACCACAATGTTTTCAAGACTAACCAAGTAGATTCCTGTGAAAGCAGGAGTTTGTTTTTAAAAAGCAAAACCGACGTTTGAGGGTTACCTAGAGGGACATAGTTTGAAGAGTGGGGCCACTGACCAAGATACCGTATTTAACAAATTGAGAGTGAGAATGTGTTGGTCGATTTGGTTCTTTCCATGGGATTGTATTTCTAGTTGCTTAATTTGATTTAGTTTCAAGTACAGTTTTGAGAAATCTAGGAGTAAATTTTAATGGAAGCTTTTGCAAGATCGCAAACTTTTCTTCCCCCTTTACTTTTGACTTACATTACTTTTGACAATTCTTCAGTTTAAAAGGATGAGGCTGTGCCAGAGTGGCATGCAATGAAACATCACGAATCTCCTGAAATTAACTTTCAGCGGCGGTGTTAACCACAACAGCTAAACTTTAATTAACTGCTCATTAAATTACAGCGCATTCAAATTACAGCCACGTTTACATCATTGCAGTAATCAGGGACCATCAACAGACACACCGACGGGAACAGGCCAAGACAGAAAGGGCACACAGTATGTGCCTTTGGAATGATCATTTTTAATTTGATCGATAATAAATTATATTTTGTGAGCAACATGGTGTCACTTTAAAATATGCAAACTATAAGCAGTGCTCAACATCCAAATATATGCTCGATAACAACATGTGTTTGAAATGATTTAATGTCACAAACATAAAACATGATCGAACAACCAAGTAGTTGCCCTCTAAAACGTCCATCGTAAACCCTTAAACTCATTGCAATTTGATGCTGCTTGTGATGGGAAGGCCCTGCGTCAACTGTAGCTCCAACAGCAGCATGCCATATGGATAAACTTGCCCCAAGGACAAATGGGTTGTGCTCTTTTGCGACCCAGAGCTGCCAGTATTAATCTCCCATCCATGGAGGTTAAGTCCTGGATGGAGATTTCCCACTGCCTGCCATATAAGCCTCCTGTTATCACTGGAGTGCAGGTTCTCTGCTTACATAAAGCCAATCTCTAAACACTCTGGCTCCCAAAACTTCTAAACTGTCAGAGGGCTGGCAAAGTGGTTTCAAGGACTAATTGGGCTTAATAATGGCGCTTACGCTGGAAAAACACACACACACACACACACACACACACACACACACACACACACACACGCACAGAATCAAAGTCATTACAGACACACTGTGTCGGCTTTTTATTAGTTCTCAAAATAATAGTGAGCTTAAGTTTAGTGTTAGGTAAAGCAGATGTACTGTTACTATATTGCCATTGACTTATAAAGTATTCATCACTTACTGAAAACTGCATCAATAAAACTTTTAGTGGCTCCTTGTAACAGTAACTTGAATATTATAATCATTACACAGTGATCTGAATGAAACAACTTCTATATGTGTACCCTTTACCACATGATCTTTTCAGATCAGTGGAGCTCTCCAAAGTGGTTACCACATTTTCTTGGACTTCGACTAGGAAAGTGTTACATAATACATAATACACAAGCCATAGCTGTATGCCATTTTGTAATTTCCACCTGTTTGAGTAAAATTTAGATTTTAAAAAAGTGTTGCTGATTTTAGCACACCTTGAAGTACATGAAAAATCATTTGAATAACTAATAAATGTAGTTGAAATTAGTTAAAGGTCCTCTATAAGATATTCAAAGCATTGATATAGCAGCTAACAACTATTAGCTTTGTTAACACTGTTAGCTCATCCAGCACTGTTGCCATTGTCTGCACCGTTGTCTTCTAGTCGACTGCTCAGCAGCCGCCATGTTGAGAGCCGTGTGGAGGCAATAGATATATAATTCTGAATTGAATACCTTTTCTGAGCAGAAGAAACCAATAGACCTGACTTATAATTACTTGAATTATTTTTGGGCCAGCATGTTAGCAGACAGTAGTCTATTTACACAATTAGCAGCCACAGAGAATTGATATTGATGTACAGTTGTGTTTCTGTTGCCCTAATGGATGTCAGTCCATTATTACATATCTGTTAACTCTGTTTAGGGTCTCCACCAACTCCTGAGAAAAAATAAACATCTGTCTATTTAACTGCTGAAGTAGAAGTTTAACTTTGTCTGGGTGCCCTTTACCGAGGAAGGTAGTGTACAGAGGAAACAGCTGCCTACTGTGCCATAATACTCAACTAATTAGTAAATGCCCAGTAAAACAATAGAGAAAACAATGAGCTAAAAGAGGCCAAGGAAGCTCCATAAATATCCACTTGGGTGATTCTCTGGTGCTTTGTCACCACCAGTGATACCTTTCACGTTACATATGGTCAATTGATTCAATGTTAATATAAATTCATTAGTGAAGCTTTTATAAGCAGAATATAATTTTATATAATCTATTTCAATTGAGTATAGTTTGCCTTAAAAATAAATGTTGCATAAATGTAGCCCCAAAGTGTTTGATATTAAATAAATAAAAAGTTATACAACAATCACAAGAATGAATGAAACTCAACTAAATATTTTGAAATGTAATTTTAATTGTATTTTCATATTTTCACAAGTTCATTTTTATTTCATGTTGATATTGCTTTTTATTTGATGCCATTTTCCCAATGACACTTTTATTCCATGCACCTTTTGTTCCATAATGTCCCTTTTCATGACCAGTGAGTTCTTTCAGCCAAACACATTCCCTGCCTTTTGAGCTAGCAAGCTCAACAACCACTGCCTGAATTATGCAAACCTTTAGTGCCTGTTAGCTAGAGTAAGTAAGTAATTCAGAATTAACGAACTACTGTAGCGGCTGCTGTAACAAAAAAAACCTGCTAAATAATTTATATATTTTACACAGTTTATTCACATTATTTATATCGTGTCTTTTTTAATTTAGTTAATAATTAACATTTTCAGGTTCCATAAAATTCTATATACATCCTTGTAAAGTAACATTTCTGTAGGGTGCTGATTACACATTGCTGGTGTTCCTGCACTGCCCTTCCAACCTGTCAATCAAACAGTTACAGACAGATTCATTATGAGTCTGTATAAGTGGCGCTCTCTGTTCACTTATCAGTCTCCGAGGGAATGGCACAACAGGCATTCACTTGAAAAAATGTCATAGATCAATACTTAGCATTATAATACAATTCCATTCCTATAGAATGTGACTGCTGGAGTCAGTCAAACATGCTGCTGTGTCGGTAAATGTTATTTTAGCTTAGCCTACACATTGGCGCTACAGTGGACGCATGTTGAAAATAACATGCCTCACACAAGCGGTAACCTCTGAAAGATTAAGCCAATGAGGAAGTCATGGTCTCTATAGCTATATCCCCATTCATGACAGGGTGGATTTCTATATAACTCACCAGTTTAAATTGGCTTTAAGTAATGCATAATTAAGTAAGAGTGCCATCACATCCTAGCCGCTAGCTCAGCCATATATGTGGCGTTGATGCCTTTTGAGGAATTTTTCATGCAAACATTGAGACAAATAGCTTGCTGTGCAGTTAGTTGTACTAACAAATCATCCAAGTAGTCTACGTTCGGATTTTTTTGGGTGATTCAAATTCCAGTTAACACTTATTAGCAGGTGTCTGCACTCAAACCTACCTGGCATGTTAGCTTAGCTCGTTGTACTAAAAATCACGAAGTCAGCTGTTAATTTTTTCAAGTCAATGTCAAATAGAATCTTTTTTTCCGAGCCAAAATTAGCATCCCAACTAATAGAATGTGAATTATAGACGCACCTTGCTAACCAAGCTAGCTAGCGTTAGCTGGTAGTTTAGCATTTTTTTGCGCTAACGGTAACTGGCCTCTCAGGGCCTCGAGCTTCAAGATATGGTCACGTCTGGCTCCAATATAACCAAGATGGCGACGGCAAAAACGTCACTCTCGAGGCTTCAAAGCCGTAGTCCTCACAAACCCATGAGTGACATCACCATGACTTCGTCCACTTCTCATCTTCAGTCTGGGGTCTCACACTGCAGCCTCAGGAGCGGTGAATACTGGTTGTGTTAGTGAGCGAGTGTAAGTCAGCTGGTGAGGACTCTTAATCAGCATAGTGCAACGAGGTCAGTTCATCTGAGATCACAGACCTGCACCGCTGCACCCTCGGCCACTCCAACACCATCAGCCAGGGCTCAGTGCAAAACCAAAAGCAGCTTCCAGATGAAGGGAGAGAGAAACACTGGGAGTGTCTGAGCACTATGCCAGCGAGCATGAGAACTATTTCTTTTTCTTTTCTGTTGACACAAATCCAAGGAACAACCCCCCCCCCCACCTCTTTACTTCCTCCTGATGGAAGAGTAGCGTGTACTTTTGCTAGTTATGTAACACAAAGTCTGCCGTGTACTGTGCTTCTCAAAAAAAAAAAAAGAAAAGCGTGTTTAAGCGGTTTTGCTTTATATAATGTGTAAAATCCAAATCTTTCTCTTTTCTTTTTTTTTGCCAGATAGGCTGCATCGTCCCAGAAATCTGTAAGCGTGCTTGCTCATGGTATTACTTAACAAAGAGAGGGGGCATGTTTGTCTAATGTTGGGTATCCTAAGCTGTTCGTTTCCATATTAGTCTATTCACTTCAACTACACTGGGAGAAATCCAGGAACAACAAGCCTTTGCTCTTGCACTAAACAGTATTAGAGGGCATTATCGAGTCCTGAGAGTAGCCGTGCACTGCTTATGACAAGATCAAACCATTATTTTCTCCAAAGTAGAAAGTGGAACAATGACGTTCAAGTGGTGATCTGAGTTTTAAACATTGTCTGACAATATCATGTTGACAGAATCCAATTAACCTTTGCTGCTCCAGCGTGAGGCCTTTGGAAATCAGCTTTGCTTGTAGCTCCCCGCCCTCTATCATTCTCTCCATCTCATTTCCCTCATCAGCATCACATCAATGAAGTCTAGAGGGAGAGATATATACATAAGCTCCAGTAGTAAATACAAAGATTTCATTATCGATGGATCCCACTGCACAGCTCATACGTGTAATGAGGCTTGCCTTAAAAAAAATGTGGAGGCTATGTAAAGATGAATTATTGTTGACAGTTTATCACACCATTGAGTGGCGAGTGCTGGGATCTGTGTTACATTGATGGATTAGTGCTCAGTTGGGCTACTTCGTTTCGTTGTGCATTGGCGCCACCACCACCGCCGCAGGCTTTGTGCCGACAGGTTGAACGAACCACTTCAACAGTGCGTTCGTGGCCTATATATCTCCTTATCCCCCGGGAGCAGATCAAGGAATGGAAAAAACAAACACACAGTTCTTGTAACACATCAGCATAATCAGCAACGTGGGCCGTCTCAATTCTACAATTCCTGGAGGATAGGCTAACATACTGGAACGGTGCGCTGAACAAAACAGTACGTGGAAAAGTCTAAACCGACCTGTTCTTTTCTCGTCTATAAAAACGTTCATTTGCTTCCGAAGGGAACGTAAATTGCTGCATGGATTACAATCACTGGCATTCTGAACCGAAAAACTGTTTTTTGTACAGGTGACGAGTGAGTTAGCTTTGGTGATATTTGTGCTGCTGACCACTTGCAAACTCTGTTAAAAGGGTTGCAAGGCAAGTTCGGTTCAGCTCATAAAATCCTGCTCTGTACACCACTATACTATAAACTGCTCCACAAGATCCAAACATGGTTTGCAGTCAGTCATGAGGAAGGAGTGGACGGTGCAAATAAAGTCGGGCTTACACTTCAGGAGCTTTGGGGCGATTCATCCCTTATTCACCCCTCCCGTAGACTGTATATTGGTTTGTGGACTGACGTTTTGAAGCCTCCAGTTTGGCAATTTTGCCATCGCCATCTTGGATTACAGCAGTCGCATGTTGCTTTTTTTGCAGCCAATGAACGGAAGTTACCATATTTAGAAGGCGGAAGAGTGACGTAGAGATGCTGGATAGGTCTCTTGTAGCGGCAGCAACCTGTCAATCACAGTAGCCCCACCCTAAAACATATCCTGCTTTGTGGTCTGTTTGACTCTAAATGGACCATAATTTACTAAATGAACATCATGCTGTATTGAAGAAGACTTGAAACTGGAGATTGAGACATAAACTCATGTTTACAATGTTTACTGAGGGAATAAATCAAGAGACACTTCTATACAACTTGACTTATTTTTGCAATTGCCGAAGTTGCCTAGTAGAGAGAATGCAAGTTTTGAGAGACTTCTGCATTGGCATGACTCGGTAAAACCGGAGGTTGCCGTCTGACCCCTCCCAACAATCGGAGAAGAAATATCGGTGTGGGACCTTGATTAGTTCAGATGTTCAGCCCATTTTATCTGGTTATGTGAGGGGTTTACAGATCCAGTCTTAAACCCTTCTCAGACTCATAGGGGCAAACATGTTTGATTTTAAGGAGCTAAAATCTGGATGATTACGTCAGTAAATGAGCTGGACCATAACAGGCCAAGACAGAGACAAGGCAGAGCAGCTGACAGTGTTACCAAGCAAATCTAAACATTTTAGCCCTTGAGGCTAATGTTAGCTAGCATACTACTGTTGACAGCTATTAAAGCCTACAGTTAAAATCTGCTCCACCATTTCCTCATTCAGACTCATTTAGCCTTCTGCTTTTGGGTTTTTCTCTCTATCAAGCATTGCTACAGCCAGTTGTTGCACCACGTTGGTCCAGGTTTTCTTTACACCGGCTTCCCCCTGAAATCACGTGAGTTTTGCGCGTTGCTCCCTCTGGCACAATAATCGTAATAATATCCTGTAGTGTGCGATGCGATTTCTCCTTATGTGCGTTATGCAACCAGATTTAAAAGTCAGATAGAATTTTAGAACCCCCGTAGCCTGAGCCCGGCTTAAAGTACTCTGTGGAGATTTACACTAGTACTGCTATGGGGCATTGGTGGAAATGCACAAAGAAAGTTTGCATTGTGTCAACAAAGACAAGGAAGAAGACGACTGCTACAAAGCATTCAAGGGTGTAAAGAAATGCTCAAATTTCAATACTTAAAATAATCTGCATTTCAAATATTAAATGAGGACGGAAATGCATTCCATCGTCACGATGATTAACATAGACAGCGCTACTGACAACGTTGTTCATTCTGGCGAACATTAAACTAAACAATAAAATTTCCGTTTAAATGCTGCATATGTCTTATTTCATCACATGAAGGTTTACATGAATCTTTAAGCTTTCAGGAGTTAATGTAGATTCACAAAAACAATCTACATTCTCTTATTGCTATGCAAATGTCTGCAGCTCAAAAATGTAACATGTACAACGTTTCTATCGTGAATTGTTCTCGACTGCATCACCCTGATTGCCGCTGAAACAGAGTAGAGTTAAATGCCCCATATTCTCTGTATACTATGTGAAGGCACATAGCCACTGGCCGCTACAACCCAGTTAACCTTGGCATGCTCCTTCTCACAGAATGGGTCAGGTCAGACTATAGAACACCACACCTCTCCCAGCGGTGTTACATTACAGCTGGGAAAAACGGGATGCAACCCAAGTGTGGGTTGGTGCGTTAAAGCAGCCACCATGCCTGGCTCATTTCACACCCATGGGACGGGGAGACAGCAGGAGAGCCAGAGAGGAAGGGGAGGTTAAGGGTAAAGCCGCTGACAGCCCTGCTCACCTGCTAAATGATACACCTGGGACACCAGAAGGTCCTGTGGGACTGGCTGTGAAACACAACATAGATACAAGGGTCGAGATGCTGCCGACACACACCACTGATACTGTGTGAGTAGTGAATGTAGGCATTTCAGCCTTAAAATTCTACGGTAAATGGAATATTTGAAGTGTTTTGGCTAGAAAATGGTTTTAATAGATGGCGAAATATATTAGCATCCGCAGTCTTAAACACAGGACTTTCACCCAGGAAACCGCAGTTCGCATCCCATGTGAAACCAAGTCAGCGTTGATTTATTTTATCGGAGTTTTGTTACGCAACTTAAGTACTGAACTAAGGCCAGTTCCGTAACAAGCGTACTTATGTCATGTAGCAAAACGCTACTTCTTTTAACCACAACCATGATCTTTTCCTAAACTTAACTAAGTAGTTTTGTTGCAGAAGTAAACCTAAAACGTCGCTTGTGGGTTTTTGCGAACTACGGTTTGGAAGTTAATTTAGAAAAGAGACATGTTGCGAGTGCAAACTGACCGACTAGAGGGTTAGTTATCTAGTTTGAAGCTTATGGCCACTGACCAAGCATCGTTTTTTCACAAGCTGGGAAAAACATCTGATACAGTTTTACGAATAAGTTGTAGCAGCTAATTTATTAGTTTTACGGATCCAGAAGACACGGAGCGACATTATTATTAACTCATACACAGAGCAACATTGGCATTCATTTGGAGTCCTGTTTTAGGTGAATCAAATAATGCAGGTCCAACATGTTTTGGTCTCTATCAACTTCTCAGGGAAATAAATGGTTCTGTAGATGCTAAATGTTTGACTTTGTTCACCAGCTAATTTGTAACTAGAAGTTGTGGACTGTTAAACTAAAACAATGAGGTTAAAGGGCTCTGTAGAGCAGGGTGGCACAATGAGCCCCATCACACCATCTGGGTAGCTTGAATTCCATATATGTTAATGTCTGTTGCAAACTAAAGACAATAATGCTTCTCTGACAGTGTGGCCAAACAATTAAAGAGCAGCATGTTGAGGCTGAGTAATGTAATGTGTAATGTTGTTGTTACAGAAAACTCCACGATAACTTTGAATATAAATATGTTCCTAAACCTCAGCTTGTAAAAACATTGACGGTTTTGGAATACTAAAACATTTGACTGCAGGTCATATTTACATGCATTATTAGTGAGTGCTGCCATTTTACCTTACCAACAAAGGCAGCAAACATAATTAGAGTTTGTTACTCGGGGCTCTCATTAAATTGCCATGAAGAGGTAGCGGGAGTTTTGGAGAGCCTTGTGTGAAAGCAATGAGAAACATAAAAAAAAAAAAATCAACATCAAAATGGAATAAGGAATAAGGAGCAGCCTAATTTCCATATAGTGCATTACAGAGGTTATTTATGTTGTTGAGTAATGTCACAACAAAGACCTGGTATACAGACCATAAACTATGGATGGAGAGTAAAAGTCTAGCCGTGTAGTGAAAATACAGCTAGCAGTGTCGGAATCAGTACCACTGTGGTGTAGCGAGTGATCAAACCCAATACCACAATGCATTTAAAACCCTTCAAGGGCATGGTTGTGTTCTTAGTTGCTATAGATAACAAAATCCAAGATTTAGCTTATCGGAAGTTATCAATCCATTAGTCAATCCATTCAAGTCAAGGTTACCTTTATCGTCCCCAATAGGAGAAAATCGTCTCGGATTAAGGGAATTGCTGCATAGGTGTGAAGTTTACCACAAATCATAACACAGTGTAGCTAGCTAGCCACATCCATTGAAATAGCAATAAAAAAAGTTATAACAAGCTCAGATGGGACTGATGCACTTATTGTGTAAGTTATAAAGCAACATACACAAATGACACTAAAACAATTTTTATTTTTATTTTAAAGTTGTGAAAGATTTGAAGTTTAATCTGAGTTTAAGTTTACTTCTTTCATGTCGGCTGAAAATTATGTTTGCGGGAAGGATATATCACTTACTACTTATTGCTTAGGGCCGGCTCACCCAATCTCCATGTTGAGAGCCGAGTGGAGGCAATCCCTTAATCAGAAGCCGTGTTACCATTCACATATTATCGGGGCATTTTGAAGTATTGCCTAAGAATATTTGAATGGAAATGGCAAAATTTGATTCAATTTCCTCAATTGCAAAAAAACGTTTTAACGTTCGCTTGAGGCGGTTTTTGCCTTAGTCGAAAAAGAGTTGATGCGCTAAATGGGACATGGAAATGCCTTAGTCAAATAAATTCTGAAATAGTGAACATTCAACTCATATGACCAGTTATATGATCAGCTGTTTCTGTTAGAGTCTTCTTGGATCAGAATTTGCCTAATTAAAACAAATTCCTAAAGACCTCACTCCATTTTTCTTTGATGGTTAGATGACCAAGCTAACTTGTTTTGTCACCGGTTGGCAACCTATAGTTCTTCTACTCTCTTTACTGTCAATTACAGTGATGTGAAGCTTATTGCGGCATCTTCTGACCAAATTACGCTGTAGGCGAGTTTATTCGCTCCAAACCAGTTGATGGAAACACGTCTAATTTTTTTCTTTTTTTGCAACATTTCAAATGTGTGATTTAAATTTGTTTGACAATGTTATGGAAACAGCTTTGTACATGCTCTGAATGTCCTATTTAGTCCCTTTACCTTTACAAATATGTAATGTTAATCAATGTTTAGGAAAAGGGGGTATGTCTTTAAGTAGAATCCTAGTTGCTAATCCAATTCTTCCACATCTTGCCGAAAGAGTCTTTTTCTCCAAATCTAGCTGTGTAAATATTTGCTTAACACGGTTAATTCCTTGACATAAATGTGTAAAAAGTGTAACCCCGAGGGTTGTGGTAAATTATTTACTTCTTAATGTGGTGGAAAATCCACCCACCTGCTGCTAAATATTTGAATGCAGCAGTACATGTTACGCCCTTCGGCAGGACATATGCCGTGCCACCAGTGTGCCAGTCTACTGTATTAAAAACCTTGTTGGCTGGTGAAAGTGGCAGAGTGGCAGGTATATTTTGTAATTGTTTAACTTCTATGGCCAATGGACAAAGAAGTCATTTTGCTGTCAGCACAGTGACTTACTGGAGTTATCAGTATGCTGTCCTACAGTTTCATCAAAACACCGCTACAATAAAAAATGGTCTCGTTCAGGAGCTCTCAGGAAGACGATGCTGACACAATTGAGTCTGGGTGTCTCACACAGGGGTTAGCAGATGGCATGTGAAGTGGAACAGTACAGCTAAAAGTCATCTCTCTGGAGCGAGGGGTGATTAATACCATCTACCACACGCAGAGCCCCAACCCTGTTTAATATCCGACATTGTCCACTGCTAAAGTGAGGCTACTGTTTAGAGCTGAGGTAATTCCATTTCTCCAGCGCTATGCAGTTCTGTCTGTTATTGCGCGGAAAGCCGTTACACAGCTTAATATCTTTCCAAAGCATAATCTCATGAGAGTTTATCCTTGACCCGATAAAGAGAGCGAGGCTTTACTCTGTCAACAATTCAATCCTGTAATTCCTTCCCATTTCAGAGGCTGATGAAATCTTCTTTGACTGTGGTCTCACAGTGCCTGCGTCTTCACAAAATGATGCTCTCTGCACAAGGCCTTAAAGGAATTCTTCACCCACAAAATTACCAGTTGTATATAATTTACTCGCCCCATGTTACGTTGAGTTCTTGAAGAAAACTGTTTTTCTCGCATGCCTCCACGGTGAACCGAGAATCAAAAGACAATTTAAAACACTGCATAAACAGTTTCACACAAGTGTATGGGGCTTTTTTCCTGTCTTTATTCAAGTGTGTGTTCTTTCAAACTGATAGCATGATTTATTGAATTCACTTCAGATTTTGTAATGCTCCCCCTCAAAACCAAGTCCTTACACTCAAATAGCCCCTGCTCACGCATGGATTTAGCTTTCTAATGCTAGCTAAAACTGAGGTGGTGACCACCGCAGTCTTTCCCTTTTACTTAATATATTCATGATCTGCCCAAGTTAAGCTAACTACCTCGCTGAAGGTAAAATTTAGATTTGTAGTTACCTTCCAAGACATACTTGTGTTGAAAGTGTTTTGTTTCCTCTGCCAACGTTAGATTGATGCACATTTAAAGTTAGCTCTGTAGCACTCTGCTATATTTTTATGAGTGAAGGTTTGGGTGCCGTGGTTTAAAACGTCATTGATTGTCAGTGGTATTCCTGTTGACTATTGAGGTAGCGTGCTGTTGCGGTGGTTAAACACCTAAAACCTCGTGTTGCATTGACTGGTGCCACTTTCCACTGGCATAAACCAATGCTCACTACCATATGTGGCAGAATATGTTAGCCTAGCTTCCTGTGCCACTAACTGGAACTTGTTCCACTGACCAGCACCACTGTTTGGTCCCCTCTAGTGAACCAGCAGGAGGCCGGTGTAGCTATTGTAGTAAAAAAAAGAAAAAAAGCATAAGCGGCTCGCTCCCAACAGTCGTAAAGAAAGCAATACAATAAAGCCTTGGAAGGAAGTGGATGAACGGGGGCAAAGAGTAACCGCCCATCAGGTAAAGTAGCAGTAAAGCAAATGCACCGGCAACAAGGCCAGGATAATTTCATTGGTCAACACTACACCGGGCATTCTATTGATTGGGGAATTTTGACTTGGTTGTTGCACAAAAACACGACCACACAGAGGCAGCATCAGTGTGAGGAGAAGGGCTGAGAGCAGAAAATCTGTGCAAGCAATAATATATCCGAGTGCAAGCATACAGTTTGAGCAGAAATCCAAGTGCAAGCAGCAGTTATTTGCGTGTGAGGACAGAGTTTTGAGGGAAAGCACGACAAAATCTGAAGTGAAATCAATAAATAATGCACTCAAAATGAAAGGACAAGCTCTTGAATAAGGACAGGGGAAAAGCTCCAACAAGTGTTTTAAATAGTAAGGTTTTAGTGAAGATGTGTGTGCTTGTGAAGTAGTGAGTTTACGACTGGATAAATTAAACTTGGATTATACTGCAGGAGTTGTGTGAGATTTTGTAAACGGATGTTTTAATACAGTTTTGCTGTTCGAAAAATGCTGTCCCTATGTACTTAAATTCATCAAGACTTTTTTTTTCATTCACTGTGGAGGCAGGCAAGAAAAGAATATTGGGGTGATTAATTAAAATACAAATTATTATTTTGGCTCTTCAAGACAATGTCATACATAGATCAACATATTGTTTTTTGAAAATCCCATTTTTTTGTATTGTTGGTTTCTCAAAACTACTTCTCTAGATAGAAATTGAGATAAATGTAACACACAAGAACCTCGTGCGCAGCCTGCTATCTGGCTGATATGTTGGAAAACTGGCCTACCCCCGTTTTTTCATTTATCACTGATAAGTCCATTTTGATCTGCTATCAGACCTGCAGCCACACACCGCCGCAGCTCTGTCCAGCTGAAGCATCTATCACTGTGATGAAAGCGTTGTGCTGCCCTGTGATTGACTTGGAAAGAACAAGGTGTCCACAGTTTCTAACTCCAGCGTCTCCCAGGGACGGGCCTTTTCGATCCATCTCTACTCTGACATCTCACTTTGTCTCAGGACACTGCAGCGTTCCTGACACACAAGGTGGTAAGAAGCACTCGGAGTCAGACAAAATCCACCTCTCTCTCACGTTTCCACCGTCGTCTTCTCGCAACAAGTCACATGACACTATCAGAAAGCAAAAGGTTAGCGGCACTTTTAGTGGACGTACATTGACGGTGAAGACTTGCCCCGGGTGATTACATTGCAGCCCGTTTAGCGGCTGCCGTTTGCAACGTTCTCCCTCAATACCGGACCAACATCAGAACTTCTTGTGCCCAAACTAGGATTGTTCTGTGGCTGAAATGCCCAACTGATTTGCCGGTCAACGTTATCTAACTTTGCAGCCAGCCCACCTGACGTTAGCTCGCTCATCGGACATAATTCGGCTGCGGAGATGAGATGTTTGTTGTTCGTCTTTGAGTGCAACGTGTCTATTAATATTTGGCATTTGACCTATTGGTTTTATTACTGGGTTCAACATCGGGTTTACTCACCTTTTAGAAGTTTGGTTTTCATAACACCCTCCATCCATTATCCTCCGCTTATCCGGGTCGGGTCGCGGGGGCAGCAGGCCTAGCAGGCCGACCCAGGCTTCCCTCTCACCCGCAACACGTTCCAGCTCGTTCTGGGGGATCCCGAGGCGTTCCCAGGCCAGCTGGAGATATAATCCCTCCAGCGTGTCCTGGGTCTTCCCCGGGGCCTCCTACCAGTTGGGCGTGCCTGGAAAACCTCTAACGGGAGGCGTCCAGGAGGCATCCTGATCAGATGCCCGAACCACCTCAGCTGACTCCTTTCGATGCGAAGGAGTAGCGCCTCAACTCCAAGTTCCCTCCGGATGTCCGAGCTCCTTACCCTATCTCTAAGGCTGAGCCCGGCCACCCTACGGAGAAAACTCATTTCGGCCGCTTGTATCCGAGACCTCGTTCTTTCGGTCACGACCCAGAGTTCGTGACCATAGGTGAGGGTCAGAACATAGACCGCCCAGTAAATTGAGAGCTTTGCCTTCCGGCTCAGCTCCCTCTTCACCAAGACGGTCCGGTGCAGCGCCTGTTTTACTGCTGCAGCCGCACCGATCCGCCGGTCGATCTCACGGTCCATCTTACCCTCACTCGTGAACAAGACCCCGAGATACTTGAACTCCTTCGCTTGCGGCAGGCACTGCGTCCCCACCCGGAGGGAGCAATCCACCGGTTCCCGGCAGAGCACCATGGCCTCGGATTTGGATGTGCTTACCCTCATCCCCGCCGCGTCACACTCGGCTGCAAATCGCCCCAGTGACTGCTGGAGGTCATGGTCCGAAGAGGCTAACAGGACCACATCATCTGCGAACAGCAGAGAGGTGATCCCGAGACCCCCGAACCCGACGTTCTCCTCCTCCCGGCTACGCCTAGATATCCTGTCCATGAAAGTCACGAACAGGACCGGTGATAAAGGGCAGCCCTGGCGGAGGCCAACACCCACCGGGAACGCGTCTGACTTATTGCCGAGAATACGAACACAGCTCCTACTGCAGTCGTACAGAGATCGGATGGCCCGTTGTAACGGGTCCGGCACCCTATACTCCCGCAGCACCCCCCACAAAAACCCCCGAGGGACCCGGTCGAAGGCCTTCTCCAAGTCCACAACACACATGTAGACTGGTTGGGCAAACTCCCAGAGCCCCTCCAGTAGTCTTGCGAGGGTAAAGAGCTGGTCCACTGTTCCACGACCGGGACGGAATCCGCACTGCTCCTCTTGAATCTGAGGTTCGACAATCGGTCGGAGCTCCTTTCCAGCACCCTGGCATACACTTTCCCGGGAGGCTGAGTAGTGTGATACCCCGATAATTCGAGCACACTCTCCGGTCCCCCTTTTTGAAAATGGGAACCACCACCCCAGTCTGCCAGTCCATGGGCACTGTTCCTGACCCCCATGCGACATTGAAAAGGCGTGTCAGCCAAGACAGCCCAACAACGTCCGGCGCCTTCAGCATCTCAGGGCGGATCTCATCCACCCCCGGCGCCTTGCCACCAAGGAGCTTATTGACTACCTTAGTGGCCTCTGCCAAGGATATGGATTCGACCCCCCCCAAGTCGTCAGGCGCTGCCTCCTCTCTAGAGGACATGTTGGCCGGGTTTAGGAGTTCCTCAAAGTGCTCTTTCCACCGCCCGACGATGTCCCCCGTCCAGGTCAGCAGTTCCCCCCCCGTGCTGAGCACAGCCTGGGGTAAGCCCTGCTTTCCCTTCCTGAGCCGTCGGATGGTTTGCCAGAACTTCCTTGAGGCCAACCGAAAGTCCTTCTCCATAGCCTCCCCGAACTCCTCCCATGCCCGAGTTTTAGCGTCCGCGACCACCGCAGCTGCAGCCCTTTTGGCCTGCCGGTACCTCTCCGCTGTTTCAGGAGACCCCCGAGCCAGCCAGGCCCGAAAGGCCTCCTTCTTCAGTTTGACGGCTTCCCTCACCCCCGGTGTCCACCACCGGGTTCTCGGGTTACCGCCACGACAGGCACCGGTGACCTTCCGACCACAGCTCCTAGCGGCCGCGTCCACAATAGAAGCTTTGAACATGGTCCACTCGGATTCCATGTCCCCAGCCTCCCTTGGGATGTGTGAGAAGTTCTTCCGGAGGTGGGAGTTGAAAACCTCCCGGACAGGATCCTCCGCCAGACGTTCCCAGTTCACCCTCACTACACGTTTGGGCTTGCCGAGTCCCTCCAGCCGATTCCCCTGCCATCTGATCCAACTCACCACCAGGTGGTGATCAGTTGACAGCTCTGCTCCTCTCTTCACCCGAGTGTCCAAGACATACGGCCGCAGATCAGATGAAACGATTACAAAATCGATCATTGATCTACGGCCTAAGGTGTTCTGGTACCAGGTACACTTATGAGCCACCCTATGTTCGAACATGGTGTTCGTTATGGACAAGCCGTGGCTAGCACAGAAGTCCAACAGCGAGACACCACTCGGGTTCAGATCAGGCAAGCCGTTCCTCCCAATCACCCCCCGCCAGGTTTCTCTGTCGTTGCCCACGTGAGCGTTGAAGTCTCCCAGGAGAACTATGGAGTCAGCAGGAGACGCCCTTTCCAGGACCCCTCCCACCGACTCCAAGAAGGCCGGATACTCTGAACTGCTGTTCGGTGCATAGGCACAAACAACAGTCAGAGCCTTACTCCCCGCAACCCGCAGGCGCAGGAAGACAACCCTCTCGCTCCCCGGGTAGAACTCCAACACGGCGGCGCTCAGCCGGGGGCTCGTGAGTATCCCCACTCCCGCCCGGCGCCTCTCACCCTGGGCAACTCCAGAAAAGGACAAAGTCCAGCCTTTCTCCAGGAGCTTGGTTCCAGAGCCAGTGCTGTGCGTGGAGGTGAGGCCAACTATATCTAGCTGGTACCGCTCCACCTCCCGCACCAGCTCCGGCTCTTTCCCCGCTAGCGAGGTGACGTTCCACGTCCCTAGAGCTAGTCTATGCCGCCGGCGATCAGCTCGCCCAGGCCCCCTGCCCCGCCTGCCGCCCGGTCCACATAGCACCCGACCCCGATGCTTATCCCTGCGGGTGGTGGGTCCACAGGGTGGCTGCTCCATGATGTTTCTTCGGGCTGAGCCCGACCAGGCCCCATGGGCGAAGGCCCGGCCACCAGACGCTCGCCTACGAGCTCCCCTCCCGGGTCTGGCTCCGGGAGGGTGCCCCGGTTTCCCTGGTCCGGGCGAGGTGGCCTTAGTCCGTGTGCTGCTAATCATCGGGGTTTTTTGAACCGCTCTTAGTCTGGACTCTCCCCTGCGACCTGTTTGTCTTGGGAGACCCTACCAGGGGCTGATGCCCCGGACAACATAGCTCCCAGGATCACTGAGCCACTCAAACTCCTCCACCACGTTAAGGTAGCGATTCATGGAGGAGATATATCATAACACCCTGAATCTAGCTAATCTAGACTAGTGTATGTGACTGTTTCTTGACTTAATCCAACCGGTTAGATGGTGCCGAAATGCAGGACATTCTATATGAAATACAATTTGGTTTTCTGGGTGAGGACCCCCATACTGACCCCTCCCCTAATTATGCCTCTTTCCAAGTTTGCTCCTCCATTTTAAAACATAACTAGGCGCCCTTGTTCATAATTATTATGAAGACTTCCTGTCCACCTGGTATTAACACCTGGATGATTGGATTGTAATCATGCGAAGCAAAAACACATCAAAAACAGGTGCAGATGTACCCAAGATGGATTAAGGAGTCGATTATGCAAACTACTTCCAGAGATGGTCAAAGATGCATTAGCCCACAATCACAACAAGCAGCAAGAGATTCAGAAGGCTGGTACCTGTAGCCTGAACGGAGACATTATTCTAAAACTTTGTTTATTTTCTATATTCATTCCAAAGAGAGCTTGAAGGGGAAAAAAGGTAGGAAAAACTTCCAGCTTGTGTCATGACATTAGATCTGTTTCCGTCTTTAAATCCAGATGTAAGATCTGTCTTTTCAACAAAGCCTTCTACCTTCAAAAAGGAGAAGTGTCCTGCGTGCTAAGACGTTCCAAGAAGTGGTTCTCTTTGGAAGGAAGCACAGAGGTTAAAAAAAAGTACTGTCTATGTTTTTAGAATTTCACCATGAAATAGCCATCTGATTGAAGGCTTTTTAAGTCTTTGCCAGGAGAGTTCCACGGACCTTTCTTCTTTTTTTAAAAAGCCAACTACCTATCTTAACTATCAACTTGGTAATTATCATTCTCTTATCTCCTATGTTTCACGTGTCCTCGTAATTACACTTGGCTTCTTTCTTTGTTAAATACCGTACATGTATCTCTATTAACCAACTTTTAAAACATACACGGACCCTGTACCTTCTACCTGTTAGACAAGCCCTCGGGGCAGCTCTACTTCTGTGTCCTTTTACGTTGGACTGAGGACAGACTGGAAACTACAGTGACTCACTATCACCTCTTTAGGTACAAGACAGGACGGGTTGGGGCTAGCTGGTTAGCATGCTCATTTCAGTAGATATCCCTGCAACACAACACATGGACTTCTTTGACATAATGTTGACATAACCTTCACATTCTGTTGATAATGTTAGTTGTTTTTCTAGTGCTGGCCAGATCTTACTCATTGCACCGTTAAGCTTTACTTAATATCTATGTGTCTATTTATAATTGACACTGCTAAATGGTTACTGCTAAATTTATCTATAATGTTTAAAGATTCCTTTTGATCAGTGTGCAAGAAATTAAGCATAAGCATTATCTAATAACAATTAACTTTTTCATGAACAGTGTTTAGAGAACCCTCTAACCCCTCAAATATAAAAAAAAATATGGCTGCTTAGGTTGCTATTAGACTTACGAGTTCTGTACACCTAAAACCATACCGGCTGTGGAAGTAAATGGGACTGGGGTTTACTTTTGAAGCTGCAAATATATATTTTGCTTGTGTAGTGATTGTACGGTCAACCTTACTGGCGGGTTTTGCTGCATGACAAGAAGCTCTCGTGCAAAGACTATAGATTTATTTTGTCTGTCTTTTATCTTTTTATAACTTTTAGGATAGGAGAGAAAGAGAGAAGCAAGACCATATGCATTATGATATTTTCCGCTCTCTCATTAGCTAGTTTCTTCATAAACTGACAGCAGAACAGACCTTAAAAACTACTACAGGTTTTAACTAATTCAGAGCCATTCCCCAATCAGACTCGGGGGCATCACTCATCCAATGCATCTTACATAAATACACATATTCCCACTTAAACTCAAATCCATCTATCTCTCTTTCTGATAGTAGTAATCTCACAGGAGCAATATTTATTGATCTCACTAAAGCTTTTGATCTAATGGATCACTATCTTCTACTAAGCCCCATGCTTTTGGCTTTTTCCAACATGTCCTGGTTCATTTGTCTCTTCAACAGAAAACAATGTGTTGTTGTACAAGGGAGTAAATATATTTATTTTTTTAACAGAGCCAAAATGTGTACATCACAGTTCTACTTTTGGATTACTTCTGTTTTCTCTTTTTATTAATTATCTTCAATCAATTTGTTCAAAGTGTCCAGTTTTTGTGTGATCATCTGACGAGACAATAGTACAATATATGGTTGCTAGTTCAGCCGCAAAATCTCTGCGTGTCCAACTGCATCCGTACATGTTCTGTAGTTCATCACCTGTACATTCCTACATCCATACGTCTGTTCAGCGCCCAAATAATGAGTCTGTTTTGGTCTATTTTTCATCGTTAAAGCTTGGCTTCTTAGTTCCACTTCAGGGAAATCTCAATGTACAGTATATAATGATATTTTAGACAGCAATGTACTTCCAACTTTGTGGCAACGGTTTGTGATGTGGCCTTTTCCTGTTTCAACATGACAATGCACGGGTACATAACAAAGCCAGGTCCATAAAAATGTTTTTCCCAATTTGGTGTGGGGAGGTTTTTTTGTTGTTGTGAAAAATCCTGATGAAGACCTCCATTTGTTAAATCATGTTGGCATTTTTTATGATTTAGCCACTCCATTAAAAGCTTTTTTTATATTTCCTTCCTTGTTGTTACTTATTCTTATATTTTGTAGTGTCTGGATTGCCTTCCTGTTCATCCTGTTTTTTTCCAACACATCATTCGACACATTTTTTTTATCTACGGTTGAGTAGACAGAGCAACCAGTCATATCTCTCTCTCTCTCTCTCTCTCTCTCTCTCTCTCTGTTGGAGACCTTTACTGGCCTCTACAAAGTCCTCAACTCAACCCTATCCAATACCTTGGATGAACTGAAACACAACTGCAAGCCAGGCCTTATCACCCAACATCAGTGGCCGATGACATTAATGCTCTTGTGCCTGAATGGCAGCAAATCCCTGTGGCCAGGAAAAACTTCCCACTAAATTCCAGTGGCATATTAATATCCATGGTTTTGGAATGAGATGTTCAATCTAAGCAGCAACCTCCGGTTATGAAAAGTGAAGCCAATGTGAAAGTGTCTTAAACTTGTATTCAGGGGATGCTTTAGGGCGGGGCTACCTTTTGATTGACAGGTAGCTACCAGAGCTGTATATGTCATCTCTACGTCACTCCTCCGCATTCCAAATATGGTCATTTCCGTTCAATGGTTGCAAAAAAAACAAGATGGCGACAGCCTAAATTCCTAACTTGAGGCTTCAAAACTGTAGTCTACAAACCAATGAGTGACATCACGCCTACTACATTCACTTCTTATATACAGTCTATGGTGCAATCAAATATTATATGTAGTGGTGTGTGCATAATTAATATCCATAGCCAATACTATATACAGTCAACAGTGCATTACATATGCTAATGTTGCCTGCAGTTTTGGCTCAACTTTGGAGCCAACAATTTCAAGATAGGAGAAGAAGATATGAACCGATGACTGTGCAGAGTCAGTGTATTGTTACCTCGAAACAAGACACGACTCCCTGGTTGAACTCCCCAGAGAAAGAAATCTGTCAAGCAAAGATGAGCTTCACAGAGGAGATGCTGCAAGGAAGCACTGAAAGATCTCGCTGCTTCCTGGAGGAAAACAATAATCTTATCTGGACAGGGTGGAACTGATGGGTCAGAGTGCACGGCAGCAAAAGGTTCAGAGAAAAGCTGATTGGCTTTTTGTTGGATGGACATATGACAAAGAATAGAGTAAAAACCCCATGAAAATGTTTGTGGAGAAATTTGGGCAGCACATACCTGACACTTCTCGAGCATTCGCTTTCAGATCTGTGAATGACAAAGACATCCATCAAGAGAGGCAGGGAACTAAAAGTGGAATACTGACCTACTTAAAAAAAAGGTTTGCAACGGAATATTATTTTGCTTTGATGATAGGAACCTAAGTCCAGTTACATCCAAAAGTGAAAATCACAAAGCTGCACTTCTGAGCGGGTCAAAATGAGACATGAAACTGCACCGACAGCACGAAATTACATTTGGCTAAATAACTGTCTCATGCAGAAGTGGAGGCAGTTCAAAGCTAAGCTGCCAATTAAACTAGTGAAACTGCCTTCTTTGCTTTTCCAGACCAGCAGGTCTAGGACAGTTAAATCCCAGCGGACGGAGAAGCCCGACCCATCAGAGGCAGACCACCAGTCAACGCACAAGCTCCTCCATTCACACATTTATTGGAGAAGTCTGTTCATTTACAGGCCGACTGAAACACTTTCCTTTGGCACTGTCGAGATACGCTTGTGATACCTTCGAGATGTTTTAAGGAGAACCCGTTTCCTTCAGCACCACAATTCTTTGAGATGAAATCAACAAGAGTTGGCCTTTTTTGTTGTTGTCTCAGTGCATTTCATTTTGTGGGAAGCTGGCCTATAAAGCCCAGCTTGAAGCACACAGGAAATTGCAAGACGAACGAAACAAAAACAAACCATTTGGTTCTTTGACCTTGGGCAGATGTGCCGTCAGGCGTGTGTGTAATGACAGATGCCAGCATGACTGTGGGTCACCGCAGTTCCTAAGGAATGTCATGTCCGAGGCCCAGCGGTCTCATAGCTGGACAAATCCTCTCAATTTGCTGGAAGAAAAAACCAGAGGTGGAAAATTCCATCCTTGAAAAGGGCAGGACGCACTCAGGGCAAACTGTCTGTGACGTCCGTCAAATTCACTCGGGGGGAGTAAAGCGACTATACACTCTCAGCCAGTCCAACAGCAGAATAACCAGCCAGCCCTCCTCGGTTTGACAGGCTCCCTCATCATGCCCAGGTCTTTCATAACCCGACACATCCAGCTAATAAGGCTCTTGTCTTTCTCCGCTTCAGCAGAAAGTTTCAGCTTTTTTGGCTCTCGGCACTAAATGCTCCGTAAATCAGAGTGATCTATCAGCTGTGTTGATTTCCACAGAGGTGAGTGAATCAGACGCGCTTTGACACCTTCATCCATGCCCTGTTTGTCCAGACAAAAGCCGGCGAGGCGTGACAAATCCTTCACTAAATGGTATAACGGTGCCCAGCCTGTACGGAGCTGCTTTGATGAGACACTTCTGAACTTCAGATGTCCTACTTTGTCACTGCCGTTTTCGGCTGACACGCGGAGCGAGTGCTAGGGAGGAATGGGTGAGGTAGGTTATCAAGAGGAGCAAGGTAAGCAAGAAGTGATTGAAAAACAAGACCATGTGCCCAAAGGAAATCATAAGCTGTCAAGAATGAGACCAACAAAAAGATTAACCTGTCCTTTAGTCAAAAGCAAAATCAATGGCGGATCGTAAACAAGGACACTGCAGGGGGGATGGGGCCCTGACTGGAAGTCTCCGGTCCTGTCAGCAGCAATGGCAGGGAAGTGGAAGCGCGAGACTCCCCGAGAAAACAAACTGACAACGGGCCAAGATGAGATAGTCACAGTCGCAGAGATTAAGATCGCTGGGCCGATAAAAGCCGGTTAATGATATCATCTGAGGATGCGAGATAGCTGAGCTTTCTCCACAATTTGGCTCCAGTTACAAAGCGGGCCACATTAGGGCCGAAGTGCTGAGCCAGAGTTGTCAGTGCTGGACAATGGTAACTTAGTTACCGCACATATTGAATGCTGCCCTCTCTGGAGAGTTGCTGTATCGTTGTGAATTCATCAATGTAAAGGTTTCAATGTTTTGTTTCACTTGCCTGGGCGGGCAAGTGGGTCGGAAATCTACTTGCAGAGAGTTTTATTTGTTGATTTATTGGTTATGAAATAACAAAAAGGACAATTGTCAGTTAATTGTCATGTTTAATACATTTTCAAGTAAATTAATCTGGAATTTGGACTAAATCCTTTGATGCAACCCAACTAAACTCCTGTTTCCAGGATAATTTAAATGTTAGCATCCTCTTGAGCTCATAAACTTTGCTTTTATCATCTCGCGATCGCCCCATTGGGCAAGTGAGTTGCTGGATTTACTCGCCCGACGTGGCACTTTACTTGCCCCGGGCCAGGGGGCAATCCTGGAAGTGCCCTGATGTAAATAGGGACTGGTTTGCATTTTCCTCCCCAGTGGTCGGGGTATTACAATTATTGTCCTTCTATTATAGTACATACAGCAATACATATACTGATAGTATATCAGGCCAAGGTTCACATTATTAATAATGATGAATGGAATTGCATTTATATCGGGCCTTTATAGTCTTCCGACCACTCTGGTCTTTCATTTGCTATTCAAGTCACAACTTCTGGCCGGGGCAACATGACCTTTCATATGTTTGTGAAAATATGGTTATTGATTTAGGGACAATGCCATGTATATGCCATGTAGCTAGCTAGTCTTATTCTTAAACATACTGTCAAATTATATTTGCGGTCAAGAGTAAAAAATGTTGTTGATTTTGAATCTTGCTAGTATAACATTACCTTTCTGGCTCATAGCATCTTATGTACTGGAGCAGAGAATAAAGTTTCCAAGAACACTATGGGATGGAAATTGTTCTGGGTATCAGCAAACCCTCAGAGTTACCAGGGATAAATTGTGA
This sequence comes from Ophiodon elongatus, assembly GCA_016806645.1. Lineage (NCBI taxonomy): Eukaryota > Metazoa > Chordata > Actinopteri > Perciformes > Hexagrammidae > Ophiodon > Ophiodon elongatus. The sequence goes on from JACSYO010001717.1 coordinate 679,371, forward strand.
ATGGATGGTGAGAATTTTTGTTTAGTTTTTTTTGGCAAGTGGATAATGCCCTTCGAGGTTTTCATAATGGACTGGCAACCTCCTTGACAGATGGTCCTGCCCTCAAGTCGTCCATTAATTCCTGACAATCTAAACCCTGTCGGTCATTATCTCTTCCTTAATGTGTTCATTTAAGCAACACTTCATTCTCCTCATCTGTCCGGGTCTGATGTTTTCCTCGAGTGCTATTTCTTGACTATTCAGCAGAGGAGAAGCTTGAGTAATATTTAAAACAGGCTTCCATTGCACTCTGTCACATTAGGATTGGATCTATACAACCAACTTTTTAACCTCAGCCACAATATTTTTGCAATATTTCTGCCGGTGAAATTTATATTGACAAATTAGTGGATTGGAACACACTTGCAAAAACTGTCAGACATGTTGTCACACGGACTATTTGTTTGGTAGAAAGTAACAGGAACCATAGGTTGGAAACAGAGGTTGTTTTTTTCAATTCACCAGAAATGGAATGGAAATGGGATCTTTGTTGTAATAGGATTGAGGTAAAAAAGAGACAGATATCTCAAAACCTGAACAAATACAATTAAAAAATAGCATTGAGCAAGAGGTGAGCGAGAATTACATTTTTTTATTTGGGTGAGCCAACACCTTAAAGCGCTAAGGTGGAAGGTCCCAGAGAAGGTTACTCCTGAGACAATAGTGACTAAACAGGAAATTGCCCCTGTTCTCCTGAGCATAAATCAACATTGTGTCACAGAACATGCTACATTCCTGCTGTATCCTCCTTCCTGATGGATGGATCCTCATCACCTGACCCTTTTTGTTCAGGCTGAGAGAAGGAGCATGCAGAAAGGGCGACTGTAAGAGAGCATGAAAGCGCAGGATGTGACACGGACAACGCCCACAGCGCCTGACTAATTGAAGGGAAAATGAGGGATCAAGCCATGTTGCCAGAGCAGATGCTTTTTAATGGGAGCAAATTAAACAGTGTTGAAGAGTTGTTTGATATGGTATATTAACAAAGTGAGTATATGTAAGCACCGTGGGTTTAGGTGAATTATATAATGTGGCTGAACAGCAGCAGAATACTAATACTAGAGATTAGCGCACAAGGTCAAAGCCGGTCACAATAACTACTTTTCTGGTTGGACGATATAGACAATTTCAACGGAATTGCATTGCTAGGCAACAGCTTGGGTCCATGTTTACTTCCTGTCAGCCAATGTCATATACAGAAATAGCAACAGGAAATAATCTGGGAAACATTTGTAATGTTTCTGTTTTCATGGAACTGTGAAATTGTCTATATCGTCGAAGAAATATATATATACTTGCGATAAATAATAATTAATTTTGAGACCATTTTATGCTATTGATATAATGATAATAATAATGCACCCTTTCAAAAGAGGAATGGCTTTTAATCCCTTAGAATTTACAGACATTGGAATGTAAAAATCATCATCATCATTTTGGTAAAATTGATTGAGGTCATGTCCATTTATTGTACGATAAATCACAAAGGTAAAAATGATTCAGGACACATCCATATAACTTACATTAAGTCAATGACATTAAAATGGTCAAAGTCATGTCCATACATCGTACAATCATATGTCGTACGATAAGTCAATAACGTATAACGATCAAAGTCATGTACAGTACGTGTATTGTACGATATGTCGATAACTTAAAAACTATTGAGGTCATGTCCATACATTGTACAATAACTTTATTATATGAAGCTATTTTAGTTAAATCCTTTTTGGCCACTTGGGTGCAATGGAAGACTGACTGCCTGCCTGCTCTCACTCCCCCAAATTGTGTCTACCCACAAGCTGATTTTTACCGACATAATCCTTCCTGGGGGTCTCAATCTGGCAACATTTTGTGGGTATAGAAATTTTCTGTCAGGGATCCAGTTATTTTCGGACGGGGGTGTCCAAACATAATACACACATACCACTGTCAGAAGGACAAAAGTACAGTTTAGACAAAGCATACCCAAGGTTTTGGTCATAATAATCTCTCAACTTCACTTCCTGCAGTAACTATAGTCAAAGAGAATGCAAACTGCAATGGATGTTCACCATGGCCATAGGTAATAATTTGACCGTTCATCTTCCTAATAAGCATGGCTGGGTTTGATTAAAAACACCTGTCTGATTGTTATAACTGCTGGTGTTTCTTGCCCAGTTAAGCTTCTTTTTAATGATGTCAATGTATTCCCAGATCTGTTATTAACTTGGAAAGAAAAGTAGCAAATACCAATAGAAATACTGGTCAATAATACAAAAACTAAGACCACAGTTGTGAAAAAACAACCAATTTCTTTTTAGTGTAATTTCCTGTGTTTATCAAATATACTTCTCGTCCCTGGCACGATAAAATAATAAATGGTATGTATAGGAATATTAGCAGTACTCAACAGATGGATAAATCACTGAAGAGATTCTCCCACAATGACAGAAATATAACTGCTCTGTGTTGAATTTATGCCTCCTACTTCAACTCACAAATCAATACATCTGGTGGTAATGATACAACAAAAAAAAATGCTGATGAGAAATAAATGCTTGTAGAAAAGCTACAGCTACAGTATATTGTGTCAAATATGCCTCCCTGACAATCAACTGGGCTCCAGCAGCTGTCAGTCCAATCATAGCAGGGATTAGTATAATTAGCATTTTCTAGACCCCCAGAGCTTTTCAATCAAGTGTAAAGTTTTAATAATCACAGATGAATGGGGCTGCAGGGGAATTATGCGTCGCACTTGTTCAAGCGCTTCTCCCCGGCGCCTCAACCTTCCATCTGGAAACACACTTCATCCGGGTGAAAATTACCTCCAGTCTATTCTCTGTTGATTTCAGGCTACAATAAAAATGGAACTCAAACCAAAAACCAACGAAGTCACACACTCGTGGAGATTTCCCAGTAGCTGCATAGGGAACGGCAAGAATCTTGGATAGCAATGTGGGCAAACGCAAGCCAGGCACGCTGTAATGAACTGGCAGGGGGCTGCAGCCAAGCCAATTAAATGATACGAGCCTGACAGTAAGTGGGTTTCATTACATGACCTCAAGAAATTCACTGCAACCAAATTGAATCATCTCACAATGCACTGGTTATAAGAAACCTTCATGCTTTGACACTTAAAAAATAAAAAAACAAGTTTCAACTAAAGTGCCATCTCAAATCCTTGTGTGCACAAAGATGGGACTAGGAGAATGCAGCTTTGCTTGGAAAAGTGTGAGAAACCGATAAATGCGATTGCTCTCATATTTCATAGCTGTTAAAGTATTGTTGCTCTGTTCTGTAGCAAGTCGCTTTGGGAGGAGTGAAAAGAAGCTTTCACTGGCCACAGTACGGCAGGTTGTCTTGCAGCCAAGTATTTTATTTTCTTCTCTTCCTGCGTCAATTACATTTGTAGTCGTTCGACCAAACAGGGTAATGAAATTAACCTTTTTCACATACTGGGCAATACATCACAGCCAAAGGAGACAGCACAGTTGGGAGGGTCAGCTCTCTGCAGCAGCCATGGAAGCCCATGGGGTAGGACCAAACTCAGGCAAGGCTGCAGACCCACACTACATTTACAGAGCCATTAGACCTTGTGGAAAATGAAATACCTCATTTGAATGAATATGAAATTCCCTGGTCTTCCTAGCTTTAAATACATACTAACCCGTAGAGCCAATTATGGTAAAAGAAAACATGAAATGAAATGAGAGTAGGACATTAAACTGTCAGCCGTGGTCATTTGAGTAATTCAAAAGAAAATGGCATGAATGCGGATAGTTGCCACGGTGATAAAACACGTCAGTGGGGGGCGTAAAGTGTGTAGCACATTGTTGCCCTGCCGCTAAGCTGGCAGGGGAGGTAGTCGCAGAGAAGAATCGACATCTGTGTTTAGCCGGCATGGCAGGACGACACGCACACAAACATAACAACGCTGTTGTGTTATGCTATGTTCACAATAAGAGCTACACAGCAGCAGTAGGGCTGTGCAAAAATATCGATATAGCTTACGATCGTGATAATTTTTTTAACAATAATGTAGCGATATTTCCGCGACTGCTATCGATACATTATTTTCTTTTTTAAATCCTGTTTTAAATGCATTTAAAATGTCCTCTAAATTACCTCAAATCCCTGTGTGTCAAACAACCTCCTCCTCCACTCCTGTAACCAGCCAAAATCACAACAAGTAAGCGGCCGTATACTGTAGAGCGGCGCTATGTGATCCCGTTCATCATTACTGCCGACACATGAAGGATGTAGCAGTGTAGTGCCCAGGATTCACGAAGAGGTGACAAAACACGTCAAAACATGCCTCCCCCTTCAGAGGGAGTAGCCCTGACACGTGATGTTCTGTGACTAGATGTTCTCGTATGTTACGATGACGTCACACCACATCACAACACCCAGCACGAACTGGCAGTAACATTGTGGACCCAGCCATAGGGACAGACCACTTTTCTCAATGCACTTTATTTCATATGATGTTTATGGCATCTACATTTAAGTTAAGAGTTGTCAGTGACACATTAAGAAAATAATACAATATTTATTTTATTTTCAAATGAAGTTTAATAAAAAAGTAAAAAAGTTTTGATGCAATTTGTCTGCTGAGTTATCAATATGTGATATACGTATTAGACTGTCCAGTTGGTATACAACAAGTTGAATTTTCAACTCTATTACACTATATTGCAATATGTATCGTATCATGACACGTGTATCGCGATACGTAACATATCTTGAGGTGCTTGTCAATACACAGCCTTAAGCAACAGGCTACGAGTTATTTTCAATGGAGGGTGGTGACATGAAGCGTTTGTCGCTCTCAGTGTTAACATAGCATTAGCATTAGCATTAGACGTCTGCGAGTTGCCGCAAGTTGGTTTGTATGGAAGATTGTGAGTATAGAAGTTAGCCCACTACAACAACTGTCACAGTTCATCTTTGACCATCAAAAATCTAATCAGTTCATCTTTGAGTTCTGATATGACGAAAACAGAGCCATGTTTTATCATTTCCCCCCATTCAACATTCATCAATCTCAACACAAAAACTCTGCCATTTATCATTTGAAGAAAGTGGCCTCAATCGTGGGAGTAACAACAAATAATTGAAAATAAATAAAAGTGATGAAAATGCTTAGGAATTAACAATGGATTTATGTAATGTATGTGTAGAGTGAATCCCTCTTCACTTTTAGGTTTTAGCCTCAGGTAGCTAAGTCGGCCTAAACATTCAAGAAGTCTTGCACTTTAAGTCAAACTTGTGGAGGATTCAAATCATGATCCCTAGTCGTTGCTTTTCAACTGCCAGAAAGGTGCATTATTCTGCAACCCTGCAACCAACCAATAGTTGGTTGGTTGCAGGGTTGCTAACTGTTGTTGATGGAGCACTTGACCAATAGCAATGGTATATGTAAAAATGTACGCCACTCTGACCATCCTGTTATATTGATTTGATTGGTAATGCCAGTTTTTACTCAAATCATATTACTATGTCAAAATCCTAACTAGAATTGCCATTGGTAGGTATGGTGGCGGGGCGTGGTTTGGCTCAGCTGCGGAGTGGGGGCGGGGGTGGGGCGGAGTAGTGGCTCAGGGAATGGGGCCAGAGGAGGCTTAATTAGCCTCAGTTGGCCTGGGTTGGCCTGATTGTGCTTTCTCCCTTATATGAATCCTAGTAGGGAGGAGAGGAAGGAGAGGAAGCAGAGACACAATCTGCGAGAGCAGCGAACGTACGAGAGCGCATCGAGAGCAACGCAATAAAAGTTGTTGACACCTGACCAAAGCTGCGAAGCGTCTTCTGTGCTGGGGGGGAAACGCACGGGGTAACACTCATCTTGTTACAGTAGGTTTTATGCCTTTGTCATTCTTGAATTCTTGAGTTATGGCCAAAAATATGTTTTGTGAGGTCACAGTGACCTTGACCATTGACCACCATATTATAATTACTTTATCCTTGAGTCCAAGTGGATGTTTGTGCGACATGTAATTAAATTCCCTCCAGTTGCTGAGATATCACATTCAGGACAATGGGACAGATGTGAGGTCACAGTGACCTTTGACCATTCAAATCTAGATGTGGAGTCCAAGTGGACGTTTGCTCCAAATTTGAAGAAATTCCCTCCAGGCATTCCTGAGATATTGTGTTCACGAGAATGAAAAGTACGGACGGACAACCCGAATACATAATGCCTCCGAACACAACTTAAAAATCACTTAATAAGAGAGGAACTTCAGATCGCCCTAAAATAGTACAAATTCCATGTTCTGTTCAGATCATGTGACTTGATTCAATCAAAAGTTAATTTTTGTGAAATTAAACAGATAAATACACACAGGACATAAGAAAAGGCAACCAAGATGAAATCTAGCTGTGAAAATGGTCTTCAAGCATTCAAAGATTAAGGTTTAATAAAGTGATCATGATACCTCTTGCTGGAATTGAAAGGACAGCTGATCAATACCAATTATTCAAGTGCTTGGCAGGCAGGGTACTGAGAGTTCCAGCTTTTGAAACTCACTTTGCAACATGCACTGTTTTGGAACAAACACTTCCCTCCTCATGTAGTTCTAAACTAACTTAATGGCATTACCTGCCACTGCACACAGCTTTACAAGACGTTTTGGCTACAAAGGCTGCGAGGCCCTGTCCTATGGCCAAACATGGTGATGATAAAGCGGGGTTATTATTCCGTTTATGTGCAGGATGGCTTATTACTTCCTGACTACCCATGGTTATATAGCAGTTGTACTTCTATAAGATACTCGAGTTACGTCTGTATTTTGGTCGATTAAAGGCCATGTAAGCTGTTGATGTTGTGATTCCTACTAGTCACCAATCAGTGTCAGTGAAAGTGTTTGGCTGTTAAGCATTACTTATTAACAGGTTACAGTAATGTGAATACTTTTTCAGTAATTAACTTTTTTCTAAGCCCCTCAATAAATATTATCTTATTCTTGGAAAAACCTAAAATGGATTTCAGAGAGAAGCAGACAGAAGGGTCTACGATATGCATTTGAAGGATTTACCCTGGAAGTCAAACTGTTTCAGCAGTGAAAACAGGTTTAAAATAAAAGGTAGAAGCTAATCACTGTTACAATCATTAAAAAGCAAAAGCAGCATTTGTATACATTCAGTACACCTTCTGCAGCTAGCGTAGCATAGAAGTGCTAACGCTAGTTAATAATGTGCTCATATACTCTGCTAATTTTAGCTCCGCAGGTTATAGAAACATATCTCCTTCCAACCGCTCTGGGTAACGAGTATCAATATTACACAAAGTTAAACCACGATGAGCTCCAAATCCACAAAACTAACAAAAAACTTCTGAAATCTGAAAAGATTGCAGGAGTGTCTATGGGGCAGAGCCGGACAGTCTTTGGACCTTGGTCGGAGCTTACCGAAGATATGATTGGTCTGCCTTTTTTTTGAGGGGTGGGATTTAGGGAAGGGCCAATTGAAGTAGTCATTTAAAAGTGCAGTAATTACATTACATACGTATAAGGGGTGGAAGTAACAAAACTGTATTGATAGAAATGTATGTGAATTGAAAAAGGGAAATAAATTATCAAGTCATTTGATTGATTTAAAGCCTCTTTGATATTTGAAAACAAACTTTCCCCCATTCATCATTCTCAACACAAAACTGCTATTTATACCGTAAACAGAGTTTACAAAGTGCTTTGACAAACAAAGCAGCAAAGCAAGATAAATTAAGGTGAGAGTTGAACCCTGATGAAACAGTACAATACATGAAACAATAAAACCAATCGATACAATAAAAATAAACTAATAAATAAGTTAAATAATTTACTTAAATATTTTAGTCAAATCAACACTAAAATAAAGCAGTAAAGCGACAACATCACATAAAAGCCAGTTGGTTTAGTTTTCAGCCTGGACTTTGGAACAGCCAGGAGGATCACCTGAGGACCTGAGGCTGCGAGCTGGCTCATAAGGGCTCAACATTTCCTCGATATATTTTGGGCCCAGACCCATACGTGCATTACAAGTGATCAGTAAAATCTTAAAAATGAATTCTAAAACAAACAGGGAGCCGGTGAAGAGAAGCAGGATTGGGGTGACGTGGAGTCGTCTGATAAAACCAGGCAGAAGCCGAGCTGCTGCCTTCTGAAGTAGTCGGAGGCGAGAGAGTGACGTCTGGTTGATGCCAGAGAGGAGAGAGTTACAGTTGCAGAAGTCCTGCATTTAAAGTCGTTAAATAGATTTTTGAAAATGATGTTGCCCCACAAGCGAGCTCTAATTAATCTGTGCAGCGCATTTCGAAAGATAAAACTCATTTGCTCCGCAAAGATGTGTGTTAGGTAGACAAACACTCTTCCAGAGCTCAGTGGCTATATAGGGCAAGCTTATTCCAACAAACCCAGCTTCTCACATGGAAGCTTAGTTCGAGGAAAGTAATGCTCGTTGGACAACTCATTTTTAATTGTGGGATTTTCGGTCAGTCAGAAAATGTGTTTGGGACTTTTTGATGATTTGAAGGGGTTCAAACTGTGATCCTAGTCGCTGATGTTCAACTGCAAGTCAGGGGAAAGCTCCGTTGTTGTGCAACCCTGCAATCAACCGTTAGTTGGTTGTTACAGCTGCAGGGCCTCGATCCCTCACTGGCTTCCCACTCACACACAACTCCTAATTGTTCTTGATGGAGTACTTGACCCAGCTGGAGGGGCATGCAAGCAAAGTTTCAGTGGCGCCATCAGTACCGACATAACGCTAATACGCTGTGGGGAATGTACTAAAGCTACTTATATAGTCCGGGTATGATGCTTTTAAACGCATGGCTAAAACTTGCAATGAGCCTCATGCACCTTGAGAGCTTCTTTTCACTGAGAGCTTGTCTTGAAAAATGCATGCATGCTCATATATGCCCCGATGCCGTCCTCAAACATAGCATGTATTTTTCATGGGCCAGGTTTTGTGAATGTAACCTTCATGGCATTTCTACATTGTGAATGCAGAACATGAAAGAAAACAAGAAACATCGGTTCTGCTTTTGTCATTTTTCAGGCATAAAAAAAAGGACAAACTTCTTCTGCTTGTCACTGCACTCAGGAGATCTGAAATGGTGATACAGTAGTGCACTTAAACCCGCACACGCCATACCTGGATACACACACACAGCCTCACTACAGGCAACATAATTGAATTTTAGTGTTGTTGTTATTTTCCCCCCACAAGGTTCTATAGTGATGTGAATTCTTCACGGCCCATCGTTCGACAACATCTATTCTACAGAGAGGAGACGCGGCAGATTCTTAAGCACAAAAATAAATCATTTCCAAAATGACACATGAAATTAACCTGAAATTAAATAACTTGTGAAAGACAACGACGGCTGGTGAAGGAAGACTGATATGGAGCAGAAGTAAATAGCGCATTTAATGACGGGCGATGTACAATATTAGTCACACACTGGCCTCAATTTGCCATGTGCATGATGGAATGAAAATGAACCTTCAGTCTTATTGGAAGATACTATCATCCCCTGGTGAGCAGACTACCAAACAGCAATATGGGCAGTCTGCCAGCAGGTTGTGTGTGTGTGTGTGTGTGTGTGTGTGTGTGTGTGTCTGTGTGTGTGTGTGTGTGTGTGTGTGTGTGTGTGTGTGTGTGTGTGTGTATGTGTGTGTGTGTGAGCCAGAGGAGGTGAGGGAATGAAAGCCAGGGATGAGGAGAAAGTTACGTGGGGAGGTTGCACTCAAGCCGAACTCTGTAGCGTACACACTCTGGATTACTGGAGGTTGACTCCGGCGGCCCGGTCTCATTACCAGAGCGTCAGATACCGACACTTTGTCACGTCCCTCAGCGTCTTTATAACCCTCACACAAGACACCGCGTCAGTACTTTTTTTAAATTATTTTTTACTATTTTACCTTTATTTAAGCAGATAAGTCAACCAGTTCTCATTCACAATGACCACCTGGCCAATAAGGCAGCAACAGGAGGCAAGTCGTTACAAAACAGTATAAAACACAGATACATCTCAAACAATCTCGTACAGAAAATTACAACATCTTAAAACAAATGTACAATATATAAAAAACTAAGAGTTCTGGTCCATCCAGGGAGGAGATTTTGAGAGCGCAGGCAGTTTATGGTGTCTGTTGAAAACAATGTTTGGTTTTGTTCGTGTTTAAGAGAACGTGAATTCTGTCACAACCTCCTGTTTTCCCCTGTGTCTCCTCTGTTTGTGTGTGTGTGTGTGTGTGTGTGTGTGTGTGTGTGTGTGTGTGTGTGTGTGTGGTGTGGACCTGGTCCCCGACCTGGTCTCCCTCCTGATTACTACTCATTCACCTCACCTGTCCAGTCCACCCAGCTGCCTTCCATCTTCTCATCTACCCATCTTCTCATCTACCCGTCTTCTCGTCTTCTCATCTACCCATCTTCTCATCTACCCGTCTTCTCGTCTTCTCATCTACCCGTCTTCTCATCTACCCATCTTCTCATCTACCCATCTTCTCATCTACCCGTCTTCTCATCTACCCATCTTCTCATCTACCCATCTTCTCGTCTTCTCATCTACCCATCTTCTCATCTACCCATCTTCTCGTCTTCTCATCTACCCATCTTCTCATCTACCCATCTTCTCGTCTTCTCATCTACCCATCTTCTCATCTACCCATCTTCTCGTCTTCTCATCTACCCATCTACCCATCTACCCATCTATCCTACAGTATATCGACCCCAGCTTTCCATTCACTCATGGCCAGACGGTTGTTGCAACCTCTGTAGTATCTAGTTATTCTCGGACGCTCAGTATTATATATTCTGAGTTTAATCCTACTGTTGTTATTTACCTGTACTCACAGTGGATCATCCCCTCCAGCCCCCTGCCACGCTCTCGCCCTGCTCTGCCTGCCCTGCCTTTCTCCGTCCGGTTACCCGCCCTTGTCCTCGGTTCCCGCTGCTCCACGACATTACCTCTCGTCTGTGTCTGCGTTCAGGTCCTAAACCTAAACCCGTGACAAATTCTGTGCCATTGTATAATTGCCGTGTCATGTAAGAAGGCCTGCTCATTAAAGTTCTTTATAGATGACCAAGGGAGGGTGATTGGCATTCGTACCCTTGCATACACAAGCAGTACAATGGTCATTAACGTCTTGGCAAAAAACTGCAGACGTATACTTGGTTGGTCTATTGGTGAAAATAATATCTATTAGTGTTCCATTTCCCATTGACTTAGTGTTGAATCTGGTGGGAGCATGCACAATCTGGGAGAGATTTAAAGCATCCAGCTGAAGTTGCACTGGGCAAGGATTAAGCATATCCCAATTCAGGTCAACGAGTAACAAACATTCTGAGGAAGTGTGAGGGGCAATTAGTTGACTAACAGCAGGCAGGGCACAGGCGGGAGCAGGAGGTGGTCTGTAACAACCAGCAACAGTGAGAGAGAGGTTCTTTTGAGAGATTCATCTTTAGAAGCAGCAACTCAAACTGTTTGACTGCAGATTTAGAGATAATTAGGGTCCGAGCAACCGACAAAGTCGGTCCGAGAGGACCCTATTGAAATTGTAAGGATTTTTATTATTCCGGTTCTTATTTTTGAACATTGGGCGCATATTGGGGGTACTCAAAAACTCACCAAATTCGGCATGCTGGTCAGGCTTGGGGAAAATAGCCATCTGATATAGGTGTCATATTTGTGTCTAAATAAATGGCTCTCAAGCGCCCCCTACAAGTTGGACAGGCGACGCCCCTCAGCCAGTTTGTCTGATTGACTTGAAATTTGACACACATGTCCACCTTCACCTGCTCTACAAAAAAGCCTATCAGACCCCTAAGCTCCGCCTACTTAGATTTTCCACCATTTTGAATTATGTGAAAAACCTATTCTTGCAAACTCCTCCTACACGCTGGGTCCGATTCATACCAAATGTGCTGTAGATCATTATTGGACCTCTATCATCAAAAATCATTAAAAGATTGTTGATAGCTTATTGCTTTCATAATGATAAGGAATAAGGAACCATTGAACTTCTTAGGGGCGTGGCTTTTACATCAATACTTATAACTTCAAAACCATTGGGCCTAGCGTCACAGGATTTGCAGTATATGTGCCCATTGCATCCTGGAATATGCCCTGAATTTGTATGCCATTGAGACTCTAGGGGGCGCTACAGTAATTCGGCCAATTTAGGCTTCTTTGTCATTTTTCGCCATTTTCAGCCTTTGTACTCTAACGAACTCCTAGAGAATTAATGCGATCGACTTCAAATTTGGGCAGGATGCTCTTTAGACCTTTGTGATGACAAATTATTAAAATCGTGAGTTTTTGTCAAACGGCCTTGACTTGGCGTGGCGTCCCTTTCACAACCATTTTGTGCGGTTCGCTATGATAGAGAAAGGTGTTGTAACTCCAAGGTGCATCATCCGATCCACCCAAAATGTCTCATGCATGATGCTGGTCCAGGCCTGAGCACATTTCCATGAAGACATGTTCACAATTTCATAGCGCCACCTACTGGCAAAGGGAAATGACATGTTTTATACTGTGATTCATTTCTCAGAGCCAGTTGACCAGATTTACCTCAAATTTGGTATGGAAAGCCTTAACACAATGTTGATGCATGAACATGAATATTGTGAGTTTTTGTGAAATTCTGTTGCCATGGCGACGCATCATTGCCACGTAAAATGAAGCTGATTGTTAAGTGGCTTAGGATGCTCAAAACCTCATGCAACTTTACACATGTGTCATAGGTGATGGAAATAAGTAATCCATGTGGGTTTTTGTCTTGGCTGTTAAAAATCTCCTGAATAGCGCCCCCTACAAATGTTCAAAAGAGCAGCCCCAGCGTTATGTTACCCCTACATATATGAAATTTGGTAGGCACATGTATCACATGGAGACTTAAAAAAAAGTCTCTTGGCACTATACTCTAAACCATACCGGAAGTCGGCCATTTGTATTTTGGTGTGATTATTTCATTATTTTTTTACCCTTTTCTAAGCGCTTTACTTTACGATCTCCTAGGGAGTTCGTCAGATCCACTTCAAATTCGGTCAGTATGATCTAAAGACCTTAGTGAATCAATTATCAAGAGCTATACATTTCATGAAACAGCGTGACCGTGGCGTGGCGGCCATTATACTGAATCCTCATTAAACCAGCTCATATAAATCCTCTGGACTTCCTCGAATCTGCCCCAAACTTGTCATGCTTGATAACAGTCACGGCCTGAGGATATCGACAAGCCTATTTTCACTCAAAGTCAAAGCGCCACCTACTGGCGAAAGGAAATCAGCGTTACATGACAAACGGCATCGGATTTACATGACGCTAAAGCGTAAGCTCAGTCTGAAGACCATACTCTTGCAAGCCTTAATTTATTTCTCATACACCTGCCAATCACTTCTCACGCATGCTCACTTATTATTTAATTGCTGTCATTGTTCGGGGCTGTAAAATCATGACACCAGCTGTTTAGATCAGCTGGTCTCCTCCATCCAATAAGCACAACGAAACAATTACATGGTGAGCCTATCATCTTGCCACTGTCTCTCATACAGATGACCGTCTCTCTACCTTCAGTTCATTCATGTTGCCGTTACGCACCTCTCCACCTCCCCATCTCTGCCCAGTCTTTACAGATCCATCAGCCTCATCAGCCACCACCACCACCAGGTCTGGGATTTATCTTGTTGCTGATCAGGGCAGACGGCCCTCGATTATAAATCTCCCTGTAGAGTCCAAGCGCCAAAGACTCTGTCCAGACTTTATCATCACATATCATCTGTTAACAATGAACAATTATCCTTTCTTTATCCGACTGGTCTCTCCTGATTGAAATTACATTTACATGACGTGGTCTACACTTCACATAGAGAAACATGATGCATGGTGTTGAGCGTGTCGTCTAGCAAGTGGTGAAGTATTTGCAATGCATAACGTCCTGCGTCACACACTCCAAGCGGGAAAAAAACCTCTGACTGGCAGGGTCGAACGTTCTCGGCCGGGTGTGCCGGCGTCCCGCCAGCGCCCCCGACGTGCGCAGAGGTGCGAGGACCCGTTCATCGCTGCTCGCAGCTTTAATTAGATTTATATTGCAAGCTGTCCTTACAGTACATAGCAATCCCTCGTGCCAGAAAATATTATAGCCAGGGAGGGACATAGCAGAGCTAGGAACAGATTTCTTAAGCCAGGACTTTGAGGATGGATGGGTAAAAAAACAAAACAGGACTTTGACCCAGGAATCCCTTGTTCGTGTCCCTTGTGAGACCAAAAGTCATTGCTGACTTATCTTAAGTTAAGTAGGTATGTTACTTTCAGTACTTAACTTAAGTCACGTCAAGTTATGTAGCCTTAATAATTAGCCTACGTAATGAATACTTATTTAACCCAAACAAAAGTTTTTTTACTAAACCTAACCTAGTATAATAATACCATATCTGCCTAAAGTATCTCAATACCAACACTGAAACCATACCACGAAAAAAAAAAATGAAAACAACCAAACAGGTAATGGAATAACAGGATCTGACAATGTCAATGCAAAGCAGTGGTGGATGTGAAAAGGAGCCTTACATCAACAGAGGTGAATTATTTTGACCATACTTTGTTTCTACATTTTGATAACAAACCAGGACTGAAGAAACCTTTGATTTAGATCACCTACACTCTCCACCATCTTCATGTCACGCTACTACAGGTTAAGTCCTCACAGACATAAATGCTAGCAGTACTGTGAGCTGTTTTACTGAGTTGTCTCTTAGCGAGATGCTCTCAGTCAATTAAAGTGCCCTCTTAGAAGCAGTGATGCAGTGTTTATGTCGAGGGCTTTTACTGTGAAAGGTAAGAATGGAAGGAGTGAAGCTGTAATGTGCCGTCACTGCAGTTGACAAGGTGGGAACTTGAAAGAGTTGGCCGCCTTGATTCATACAACAAGCTATTATAGTATTACTTCATAAGAATAGGCACAACTCATACTTTTCTAGCATTGGTATACCGTGCAACACTAACCGAACCAAGTAGTTTTGTTGACAAAACCTAAGGGACACCAAGAGGTACGCAGTGTGGTTAAAAAGTCACGCCAATGGGTCCTGACCAAGCGTCCATAAGCAACTAGTTGGAAATGAGTACGAATAGCTCCTGCAGGCCTGATTGGCCCTCTTAGTCCCATCCTTCTGTTACGGGAAATACGTGCATCGGATTTGCAGATCGGCCTTATTCCATTCTGACGTGATTAAATTCTAACAAGACAAAGCCAGAATGGGTCCCACCGCGAGTGTGTCCGAGAGTTGATTGCAGCTGCTACAAAGGGAGACACCAGGACACAGCAGCCTTTATCTAATGTCATCTAGTGGATTTCTATTGATTCCTTGGCATATGACCTCAGCATGTGACAAACCGCTGAGAGAAGAAATTTAATCTGCATTTAAATACTACACGCAGTGAAAGACACATAGGGGCCATTATTTTGCACACGTTCCCTCGTTTAAAAAAAAAAAAAATCCTTACTTACTTCTACCTTACTTTTCCTTTTTCCTTTTAATTTACTGTTTACATTCACAACATACTTCCTGGCTTATTCTGGGAGTATCTAGCCAAACAGAGGTTTTTGGTTTTCCTTAAGGTACTGTACTCATCTGTGAGATTTATGTCCCCACACATATACGTCTTTGAAAATGTAGAGAAGGTTCACAAGAAATATATATTTCCCCGTTACTCCTGAATAGATAACAGAGCAGCTGTTAACAACAACTTTCAGACATTCTATTCACCGCCAAGAAAACTCAAACTCTGGACAAATTAAACCAAATAATGTGCAACTTTTGACCACATAAGTCAAAGAAAACTTATTTTAAGGTCCTCTTAGGTCTGGAGTTTTCAACCACATATCATGGTTCAACACGACAGACTGTAAGTAATAGCGTAAGCAAACTTAGGCTACGTCCACACTAACACTAATACCATCTCTGTCCACACGGGCGTTTCAGCATCGTTTTTGAATGAATCTGCGTCCACGCGGCAACCTTTTGAAAAAGCATATCACGTGACCATTCACGTACACTGGGCATGCGCGTGACGGTGTAAACAGGAAGCAGATTTTCTACACACAGCAGTTGGTTTAGTTTCAGAAAATACTGCGGAGGAAGAACGGCAACGGCGAAAAGAGGGACTAGAGATTTCTTTGCTTGGACCGACGACGACGAGGTCGAACTGTCGCTCAGAGTCATGTGATCGGGGCATGACAAATCAGGGAGGGACACCTCGTGACTGCGAAGACCCGATCAAGTAGCGAACGCGGGTGTCTACTTCATCGTTTCCAAACTTCTCCGTTTAAGCCCGTCCACACCGGGACGTGACCCAGTGTTTTCAAACTCCTCCGTCCTCGGGAGTGTTTCCAAACGCGTGGACGCTCAGTGTAGACGTAGCAAAAGATATGCGTTTTAAAATGGAAACATAGTAGTTTGGACACAGCCTTAGTCCTCTGAGGAAGGACATGAGATGAGGTTGAAAGCTTAGGAAAAATGCAAGTCACTGGACATTGAGTTAAGATGTTTGTTTTTTTGTCAAACTACTATTTGTTGGTGAGGTCCAGAATAAGCTTTCATGCACAAGAAATATCTGCATACCAAAGTGGGAAAGTTGTTTTTGGAATTTGGTTGAAACAACCCTTTAACATGTTCATTTAATTCTCACTAAAGAATAACTGAATACTTTCATTCCATTTTATATGGTTCTTTTAGATGTACAGTCCGAGTAAGCCATTAGTTACAATGAGTGCAAGGAGCCCTATCTAATCTGTAGTACACCGGGAAATGTATTATCACAGTCACGCTAATACGTGGCTAATAACGGCCTTATCACTACATACAGTGAACTGTTTTCTCTGGAGGAATATTAGTCCATCATCTATGGCTTTGCATTGTGGGATGTCTAGAGTAGCAGCATCCCCAGCTGCACAGCAGTACATTAGGGTAAAATAATACAGTGGCTGCCATCCGTTATTCTCCCTTATGGCTGCGTGCTGGGAGGATAACTGCTCCCCCGTTGCTTAAGATGCTCCTTCAACCCTCCTGGGCCGCTGTCTGAGGGGTGTAACCTGGTATGTATCAACCTAGATGGTTAGGTCAGGCCACTGCCTGCCAAAAGAACCATAAACTGTCATGGCGGGTAATATATTTATACAGAAGAAAAGCAGCTTAAAGGCACGGTCACGCCAACAAAAACTAAAAAGCTCATTTATTTATTTCCAATGGACTCGCCGTGTGATTTCTGAATTTGCTGAGGTGAAGTACATTCGCAGCCATTTTCAAATCCACTCAAAGTTCACACAATACTTACTGGTGAACTTTGACCCGTGAATTTGCACTGTTTACCAACAGCAAGCGGTGGTGACAGCTCTAACCTTTGAGGAGACGGAAAGACGGAGTCAAAATAGGAAAAGGTATTGTAGCTTTTAAACTTGTGTCCTATATTTAGTCTCCTTCTAAATGTGAAACATAAGGAATATGAATCCATCATAAGTAGCTAAAAAAATGGAAGTGCAGTAAAGGGAAAAGAAAAGATTTTTATTCTCGCCTGGTGTAACATTTAACATTCTGGAGAAATACCACCAACATAATCAAGTACTCGTAGAAAATAATGCAATTGAATGTCATCTCTTATTCTCTGACTTCAACTGTAAATAGAAAATAAACGACAACATTTATGATACAATTTATAAAGATACTCAGGCGGTCTCAGTTTTGACCACAGTTTAAAGAATTGTTACAAATAATACACATGCCCTAAAAACATTGAAACAGTAGCACACACAATGATATATTGATGGATAATCATCTGACTGAAGAGCACCATGCTATCCAGGCAGGTACATGGAGAATGCACCGGCCCACTGTATGACTTTAATGTTAAAATGCTTCGTAATATGACATGTTGGACAACATACAGTTGGTTCATGGACTATGAAGGCTGAGGACCTCACATTTTCAAAACAGAAATTAAATAGTTAGGAAATATGGCTGTTTCATAATTGTCTAAGTCATGGGTTACTCCTGGTACCAGGTGCTGGTGAAAATATGACTTTGACATCATATCACAAGCCTCTCATACATCCTCACACACAACTCATAATGTATCGTCTATTATTCATATGCCTGATGGAAAAATGCAGACGGTCTGGCTTAGGTGTATTGTCTGCAACTAATCCACCCTTTTATGCAAAATGTTAAATTATGAAACAACTTACATTTTTATGAAACCACCATTGCTTTTTTTAATCATCAGCAACAGAGTAGAATAAGTAAACATTAATCTTCCATCCAGCAGCACACAATAACTTCAAGAGAAAGGAAACAATTAAACAAAGCATCTTTAAAAAAACATGCTGCAATATTTAAATTGTCAACATTCATTGATGTGAATCATGGAGCAGGAGAGAATGAGCTCTCAATTTGTTTTCTTATTGAGGTAAATCAAATGAAACCTGCTGATACTTCCATAACTGCACTGATTTGGGCATTTTTATTTATGGATGAGGATGGAAATATTTTCTGCTATGAATCTTATCAAATAGAAAGCTGTCCGGGGTTAAAATATCACTTTGGTGTTATATTCGGAATACTAATGTCTGCATGTGTGTGTGTGTGTGTGTGTGTGTGTGTGTGTGTGTGTGTGTGTGTGTGTGTGGGGGGGGGGAGGGAGGCATGTTTTACCAGTCTTCTGGGGACAAAGTCTGATTAAACATTCACGTAATGGGGACTCTTTTTGGGGACAAAATGGAGACAGTTGCACGTCCCCACAACATAAAGCATTACATTTTAGGGTGAAGACGTGGTTTAAGGTAAGGGTGAGGTGAGGTTTAGGTGATGTTAGGATTAGACTGGTAGCGTTTATGGTTATGGTAAATCTCCAAGAAATGAATGTAAGTCAATGTAATGTCCCCAAAAATCTGCACATTTTCAGTAACAGACAAACCGATTATGGTGGTTTTATATTTGAATCAACATATGTGAGTTCAATTATTTTGTTCAATTATTTTGGCATTGACAAACTGAAAGAAGGCCGAGTGATGTCAGATTTATTAGTAATCTTGTCCAGTTATGCAACATGCCCAGTCAGAGCTGACTGTTGGCCACCATTAGGACGGCTTTGAGGGTCTCTGACTCGCCTGGTCTTCTACATATCACATTCCCATACAACAAAACCACATTGTAAATTACGTTTCAAGAAAAACACATTTCCTCCAGGAACAGACTTCACATACACTTTCGCCAAGGTGACTTATTTTCACATTGCACGAAATGTTTATCGTTACGCATTTATCTTAAGTTACGTAACAAACATACTTACTTCAAGCCCCTCTATGATATTTTACTCAGCCTAACAGTAGTTTTGTTGCGTTTTTGTTGACCAAACTGTTTAAAACTGAGACCGTAATCCGGGAGTAAATATGCTTCCCTTGAAGATGAATTGAGAATGCAGATTAGTTGTATGGGAACACAATTCTTAGGAGACACGGTTGCTGTAACTGACCGGCAATAAACTTTTACCAGCAGTCGTTCAATCAAACCAGCATGTTGGATGTGAATCGCCATTGGAGGCAGATCTGTGTGGCTGTCTCGCAAAATCAGTGATTCCAACCTCTCAGTGCAGCTTGTTCTTCATGTTTCACCTTCACATTGCTTTCCTCTCTTCTCCCACAATCACAGCTAACGCGGACAAAGTCTGTGCAAACCCAAACTTTACAATGCCAGCTGCAACTTCCATCAAACACACTCAAGCATTTAACAAGGTTATTCCAAAAGGACAGTTTTGGGGGGGTTTCTTTTGTTGGAAATACAGATTGTTATTTCCATTCACTCAGGAGGAGAAAAATACATTGGAGGTAGCTGGCCATTGTCTGTATGACTATACACACATATATACTGTATATACTACGTTCCTGAGAATGATCAAGGACAAGCTATAATGTTGTACTCTGAGTACAATGAGAGGTGATAAGTCACTTAATGGCATATCAATTGCTTTAGCGTTTTAATTTTCTGTGGTAAAATAAAAGCCTGGAGGCAGAATTTCCACAGCTACATTGTGTACATGATTTGAGGTGTGAACACTAATGCCTCGCAGCCCTCGGCAGAGTATTTAATATGTGCCAGCATACTGCACAGATATTATTCCTCATTACATCTGTGACCACGGGGAAGTCATAACCACATGAAAGGAGAAAAAAAAAAAGAAGAAAAAAAAAAAGAAGATGTGCGCCGCTAACGGCTGCTGCATTAAAGAACACGGATTATGAAAGAGGACGGCTGATCTCAATCTATCATCGCTGTAGCCCCACACACAGATGACGGCATCAAACGTATCAGCATCAGTCTGCCAGCGTAATGGCGGCAGCTTCGCAGAGAGGAATGCGCACGAGACATCAATTATCTTCTGGGTCTATTTTTAAGGCTTTATGTGAAAAGAGGCCAGTGACGTTGTGCTGCGTTTGCATCGGCTGAATTTTGGTTGTTGACGTTTGTGTTTTCTTGGTTGTTTTTTTTTGCCGTGCGTCACGTTGCCACGCTTCCCCCTTTCACTCCCTCTGAATATGTCAGCGGCAGATATTCACAACAGAAAGGCTCATGCATCCGAGAGAATGCTTAAACATACAATACATTATACAAATGCCAGCCTGCATTCGGGGGGTCACTCTACTGAAGTCCAAGACGGCCCTGACTCACTGCAGAGCGCTTCAAATGAGATGAGCTCATCATATCTGTGCAATCAGCATTTTTTCCAGCAGAAATGGAAAGTGAAGTCAATACACAATTTCCATACATCTGACAATATTCCATTAACTAATTGGACCGCCCAATAGTGCGCTATTACATTTTCCTTGATGCCTGGATATTGCATACTCTTGTTCAACGTGGACAAATACAATACTATACATCAGTGGGATGTTCAATGCCAGTATGTAATCAATTCAATCTAATTTTTGTTTTTTAAATAGAACAATAGTTCAGACAAACTGTTTAAAGAGGGATGTGTGGAGCATTTTGGCATCAATAAATCACTTGGAGAAATTAGTGTAATTAGCAGAAACAAACGACACCACCACAGAGAGAGAGAGAGAGAGAGAGAGGGAGAGAGAGAGAGAGAGAGAGAGAGAGAGAGAGAGAGAGAGAGAGAGAGAGAGAGAGAGAGAGAGAGAGAGAGAGAGAGAGAGAGAGACCCTGGCAGCCTCTCAGCCACGCGCTGTTTTTGTGCTCCACCACGTGGAATTTGGCTGAAAATCTGTTGGATTGCTTTACAGCACAGAAGCAGGACGCGGGTCTGCCGTAGTGCCAGTGCAGTGCAGATGGAGCAAAAGCTGCCAGGGGCAGATGGGGAAGGGAGTGAATGGTGAACGGGGAGAATGACTTCCAACGTGTTTATCCTCTTTGCGCAAAGCCAGAGAGAAAAAGCTTTGACTGAAGAGGTAACATCCCCAGTGGAGCAGGAGCAACAGGGACCTCGCCCTCATCCTACCAACATATTTAACATACAAGGACTGAAGAATCAACTACTGTAAGAAACAGCCATCGTGGCCAAAAGTTACAATCAATGTCCTCTCAAAACATTAGTAGTTTTGTATTTAATGTCATCTGGAAGAAAAATAACCAGATTATTATTATTATTTTAGCAAAGTTACAGTTAATTGTGTGTAAAAGTAAAGGAACATCTGTGTCCGTCCCCTTCAAAATGCCTCTGGGTTTTTCTCAAAGTCAAAGAAGGATATTTCAACGGCTGAATTTCAAGGATGCTTTGTCATCAAATCCAATGTCTAGGATCCTTGGAATTCTACCGCGGGCCCTTTGTTCAGAAGTGTATCCTAAAACACCCACGATCCTACGAGCACGGAGCATTTCCTGTCCCCAGATTTGGAAATGGGGGAAATAAACTAATAAACTTTCTGTTATTTCCCCTCAGCAGTTTGCCAAAGTCAGTTTCTGAACAAATTTGAGGCAAGAAATTGGCAATCCAGTTTCTGAATCTGCACACATATTAGATCTACAAGGCCTAACTTTATTTCAACCAAATCACAGTTTGTGTTTGTTGGAAGTGGAGGGATAAACCAAGATGGTTTTGATGATTTTTTTAATTGTTTCTGTCGAGTTTGAATGAATTGTGTTAGTCTAGTAGCATAACAGTTGTTTATTTTTCCATGTAACTCGTGAATTACTGCTTTAACTCCAACCAGAGTTGGTGATTTGTGGAACAGTGGAAAGAGACAACCAAAACGGAATTAATGAGTTTTTTGTCTTTTACAACTGCCGAGATAAAAGTGCTGTGTTTTTCAATGGCGTCTTGTGGCTTTGAAGAGAGCACGTTAATTGTATGCTTTGTACGTTTATAAATTATAATGATTGTTAAATCATCTGCTGATTTTGTTTATTCTTAATAGGCCTACAGGTTTTGAGTCTGTGTATGCAAAATCAATACTACTAAAATTCCTAAAAAAAATTGTAATGTATGAAAATGTGTAGAGTTAACACCTCTCAATCACAGCAGAGCCCTGAAAACCCTTGAGAGAAGTTTCTGGCAGCCACCGCCATCATGGAGCTCTCGCAGCCATTTCCTTTGCCACTGCACATCACAAGCAACGCTCACATGATCCAGAACTCTGGGCTCATTCTCACACAGAGCCTCAGTAGGACCCGACTTGGAAGGACCCTTCCTACCAAGGAAGCATCCTTGACTTTAAAACCAACTGTCTAGGAGCTGTGGTGGTCCCACGAAATAAATGATCCCAATCAACTAACTGGTTAGTTGCTTCAACTAGGGCAACCTAATGAAAACAAAGTAAACGTCATTGGGTCAACGTCACAAATCTCTGCAAACCGTGCCAACGGGTGACACCGTGGTTGCTCAAAGACCATTAATTTTGACTTTTAAATACCCATCTACGTTTATTATTAACGTAAGTTGCTATGAGCAACCACGGACGCATTCGGCTGAAAGTCACCAGTTAACACGGTTAGTCACTGCCATCGCAGATTTGTCGACAGCGATACTTTTTGGTGGCATCTTGGCACGCTGAACTGCCAACTCCGTCTAATACATCACACTCGACTTCACCACACCACAGACTGTATGGGTTGAAGCCACTGCTGTAGTGGGCTAATCCCACTTCATAGTAAATCGAAGAACGCTTGCAGTGATTGGCTGCGAGCTATTTGCATGTAATGTTGGATGATCCATTGGGTTGTTCACTCAGATTAAACATAAGAATCCCGCCATGAACTCGCGCGGTAACAGGGGTACCACACGATAGTAGCGCTAACCCAGAAAAGCTAATTAAAAAGTGTAGGAGCATAGTAGTGAGGCAAGTATAAGGCAAACTGTTTATACACACTGGAGTAACGCCTACATGTTCATGGACAAAGATCGAGTTCACACTTCTTAATTACTTACGTTGTCAATCACTTATCCAGAAACACAGCACTTGGCAACCACAGAGCACTGAAAACCCCTCGTGAGAAGTTTTTGGCAGTCTCTGCCGTCATCACGGAGGTCTCGCTTCCATTTCCTCTGCCACTGCCCATCAAAAGCAGCGCTCGACTGATCCAGGTCTCTGGGCTCATTTCTCTCGTTCCCTGGCCATGTGGGAGCTAATATAAACAACAAAGAAACTTTGATATCTGACAGCAACGGATGAAACAAACGATCAGCAGTGTGCTGCTTATTGGTGTTCAGAGGAGTGAAATTATGGACGTGAGGGATGAGGAAAGTAGGACTGTGAAGCCCAAACCCAACCAAAGGAGGAGGAGTGACGCCTCCGTCCGTGAGCTCCGGCGTCATCTGCATTTCAATATCTGCATTTCAATTCCCGCTCCATGGCTCTCCGCCCAAATAAACTTATTTTTTAAAAGGCTGATGCTTGCTGTGCTGCATCTGACGCCTTGTGGTATCTCGCTGAGCTCACGCAGCACATTCACCTGAGGGAAATTCTGATCATCTTTCCGTCACAATGCCAAGACACGGGAGTCCAAAAGAATCAAAGTCGAGGAAAAAAGAAGCAAGGGGCATTAAAATACTGAGAAGCTGCTAAACAAACACACTAATGTCTCCGAAGTGGATTTGTATTTTTGCAGCTACATCTCCTCAGTATACTGCGAGTGTGTTTGGTTATGTGTATCCTGGCGCTGTGTGAGAGACCTCCAGCAAATATAGGTTATTAGAAACCAGAGGACTGCTTAATAATGTATGAAAGGTCTGATTCCTTTGGAGAATGTCATTCAGAGACCCTCGACTATCTCTCCCCCCAAGCCTGACACGAGTCAGAGTTGAGCCATGTTTTTCTTTTCAAAGCAGTCTCTTCCTGTTTGCCTTATCTCCATGTCCTCTCCCTTCCTGTCATTCAGACCCCTTCCAGGGCCACGCTGCCGCTCTGACCTCACTTCCTCGGCCATTTCCTGGCCTTCTGCTTGAACCTCCGGCTGATGGACAGGTGATGGACTCGCGCTACATTGTCACAAAAACTGCTTTTCATGTCGTGCGGCTGAGTTACAACGTCAGTCTGGCGAAAACACAAATATGTCCACTGGCCATGTCCGTCTGTGTAACATCGTATTAGCTCGGTGTTGTATTGAGGTTCTCAAATGTCTTTGTGTCACACTCACAAACAGACGGCAAAATGGTACAGAGACCTCCACTTAATAGGATTTTGTCTCTGTAAACTCTTTGTGGGGGGTATTCTGTCACTATGTTACAACTGAACTGGAGATCTATAACTTAACACATCATGTGGGAGTAAGCCAGCACGTATTGCGACGCTAAATAGATGTTGATGACTGATTACGCCCACACTGAAAGTGTGCAAACATATGAAATGTAAATGTGAAAGAACCCAATTATTGCCTGGAACTGCTCGTTTAGTGAGGCATAAAACTTCTGAACTCATAAATCTCTCTCCAAAGCGCCCTTAAGGTGGTTGCTTACAATTTCATGATATCAATTTGTGTAGATCATTAAAATTGCCCCATTGCCTGTCTTTAAATGGGACATATCAGGCATTTTTTTTAAGTTCATAAATTTGCTAACTGGTAAGCAAACAATTAGCTATGAACTATTTCAGGCCGTACTTTAGCAGCAGTCTAACAGTGCCGTGGGTGGTCCTTGGACCCTCTAGGGGTCTAGGTGCATGTTCCCTCCGCAGAACACTTTATACATTTTAAGTCTAAATGCATCAATCTGGTGCACTTTGACAGCAAAATTAAAGAGCTATATCTATGAAGAACCTTGCGCTGCAATTTAGTGCTCTACATTTCAGACTAATCATAAACACATTGGTTATGAATGGTGATGGCACCAAAAAAGTCCCACCCACAAAGCATGGTAAACGAGACGGGGGTCCACGTTTCAAGACGGGTGGAGTGGGTTGCCGACGTCGCTGCAGACCCCTGACAACTGAGGACAGCCCGCCTCCGGTGACAATCGCACCGGGACCAGGGGGGCCCTCCCTCCCCAGCACGGAGAGAGGGCGCAACGAGCCCCAGAAAGCGGCGAGCCACAAGGTCCGCAGAGGTCGGAGGTCGGAGTGAATGGGTCAACAAAACATTGGACAGCTGTTTGTTTCCTATGTCCGACTATCAGTCCACATGGCTTCCCTTTAATCGGATCCATGATCGTTCCCCAACCCGTACCACACGTTTGCTCGTGCACTTACGATGACGAAGGTCCCCTGACCTCGAGGAAGACGAAGCCCAAGTGGAACCTAAAGATTTGATTTCTCTCAAGCAACAGTTATATCGTTACCTATCGAAAACCTGCTAACCGTCATTAGCAGGTATTCCAAGTGGACAGACATTCCCAGCTTGAAGCTTTCCCCGGATGCCTCAGATGAAATGGCACAAATAATGAGGCACATTATCAATCACAGGCGGGGGGAGGGGGCAGCTAGTTCAGTGTACATTTATTACACACACTCTCTCTCTCTCTCTGTCTCTATCTCTGACAATATATAAATATATATATATACACACACACACACATCTTGCTGCAGAGAGAGTGGAGCAGCGGAAAGGCACAGTAGCCTCAGAGCGGAGCCCAGAGATCATTACCCGAGCGGCTCTTTTATTCGGCTCATGGCCGCGCTGACAGGTGTGAACCACACTGTGTTTGCTCAGGATTAAATAAAAAAAAGTAGGAAAAGGTCAATGTCACAATTGGGAAACATAATGAGGTCAACAAAAAGCGCTAAAATACGAGGCATACGTTTCTTTTTCAAGACGCAGTCGTTTATAGGCACCCATCTATTTATAACCAAAGGTGAGCAGGACAATGGATCAAAATATGCCTCCACATTCCTCTGCAGTAAATAAATTAAAGTGTGGACCTCCAACAGAGAGTGAAGCGGGCACAGGGGGAGCAGGGGGGAGCGGGGGGGGTGCTGCCGTGTCTTGATCTCCCTCCTCCACGCAGCAGCTTCCAGAGGGGGGTACACGTCCAAACCGGTCCCAAGACAGAAGTCGCGGTCTTGCTCTTATCTCTGTGTCTACATGAGACAGCCCGACTGTCCGCATTGTTTCAATATTTGAACAGCTGGCTGAAGATTTTCCTCCGCCGGAGTGATCTGTATTTCCCGGCTCCCACGCCTGTCAATCACAGCCAGAACTGTCATTCTGAATTACATCCGCTCCTCTGTGTTGCACTGGACTTTTGGTTTGAACTTAAATACTTCTGTCGAGGCATCTTTTTTTTTCTACAGTGTCCTTTTCATATTTCCTAAAGCAATTGATCTGGGTTTCACCTTATGAAGTTATTATGATGGACATAGATGAACAGAAAGATGATGCTTAGTGCTCAAACATCAAAGTTGATGGACAATGTTTCTTCCTCATGTAATGTGGACATGTCGGCCGTATCATCTGCACAGAGAATTGTTTTTGTTGCTGCTGTTTACATCTCTTATAAAAATTAAAAAAATGCACGACAGGAATGCTGAAATACTGTTTTGTATATACATGTGTGCTATCTCAGTAAACAATGTCCATTCCGTTCAAAACAAAGCATATTATAACCAAGAACAAAAACACAAGAGTAATGAAAACTGTAATTTCTGAGCTGGCCTTGGCATTCTAACAACAGCACAGTATTATGCAACTGGAGCCGTAGGTGCTGCCATAATCCCCACCCTCTGACAGCGAGTGCCTAAATCTGGAGCAGCGGCCTGGATTTATAAGTTCACTGCAGTTCAGAGTGGCCGAAGCAGGCTGCCCATGGTGTGGCGTGGGAACCTGTGCGCTTGAAGCCGCAGAGATCACACCAGCTACAATGGCTGGGCTGCACATCTGTGATCGAAGGTCACCAGATCGGCCGGGGGTTGAATAACACGCCTCTTCATCCTGACGTCAGGACGTGGCAAGCGGATCATAGCAAAGGCCCTCGTGTTCTTTCATTTCCTCTGCGGTGTCAAGGATATCCTGATATAAAAGATGTGCAGGCCAGCCACTACACCACCGTGCAGCCCCCAATCCGACACCTTGTCTATGATTAATATGGACTGTGGACCTTTAATGCTGCACTTAGCAATAATGGGTCAAATGCTACATGTAATGTGAAAGGGGTCGTTGTTTTGGTTTCATGGCCTGCAGCTTTACTGTTATCTGTCCCAGAACTAGAAGAGCAGACAACAATGGCTACTAGCTGGTGAATGGAGTCACATTTAGCAGCTGACAGGAGACCAGCGTGAATACGGGACGTATGGGACATACGTGATGTGGCCAGACACAAGACTCCAAGTGAATGGTTGTGTTGCTCCATGCCTGCGAGATGTGTAAATAGACAACTGGTCATCAACACATCAAAACGCCTTTTATTTTCAATATGTGTTCATAGCTGTTTACAGAAATGTTCAGAACTAGATGCTGGGGTGCAGAGAGTGCATGAGACTGACAGGCATAGGTATTACTTTTTTTAAAATGTATTTTTACTGACCCTTTGTTCAGCCCCGCCCCCACCTGCTACTCCACCAAGCTGTCAGAGCTACCATGGAGCCCACATGGTCTCTAATTGCACTTCCAAAAAAAAAATCTAAAGCGATCTTTAGACCGAAGCAGACAGAAGGGCCTACAATATGTGTTTGAAGGACACATCCAGGAGGTCAAACATTAAAAGAAATGTTAAAAAGATAAAGATAGAAGCTAAAACCTACAGATCACAGTGTAAAAGTGAACTGCCACATCACCTCGAGACAGAAGAAACGATGAAATTAAGGAACAGTGTTCTCGTGAAACCGGGTGGGTCTTTATTCACTGTTACAATCATTAAAAAGCAAAAGTAGCATGTGTTTACATTCAGTATATCTTCAGTAGCTAGCGTAGCATATAACTGCTAACGCTAGTTAATGAACACACTCTGCTAATGTTAGCTCCACAGGTTTTTACGTAGAAACGTAATATTTTAGAAACCTATATCAGATGCTACGCCATGACTGGCCAGTTTGCGTTCAAGGGGAGGGACTTGGCAAAGGGTCAATTGCAGATGCAACCACTTGAAGCTTTCCATTACTATCCTATCTGAACAACAGCATACCAGGGCCTTCAATGTGCTGCTTTTGTGTGGCGTAGCAGTGGTAAATGACCGCTTTGTAATAAAACAAAGCTAAATATGTTAAATAATGAATGCGTCATCATGCTGTAAGCTGCTTGCTAACATTTCAGCGTCTGATGCTAACTAGCAAGCTAGCATGAGGTTACAGTACCCACGGAAAGGTTGGAGGCAACTGATTAACCAGAGAGCAGAGAACTGACCTGACTCACCTTCAAATAATTGATCAAATTGAAATTAGGTCTTCATGTCATGAACACACTTCTTTCTTTCTTTCTTTTTGCAACAAATTGATAGTGAACAAGCAACGTGGGTCGTCAGATCTCCCTTGATAGCCCGAGACTCATTAATCAAAGGCCAATTACACAAAGGCACAGACGGCAGTGTAGGAAATGTCCAGGATGTTGGGAGGCTATCTTTCTCACTATTCCACTTGTCCTGGGCTCAGATCCATCATTGGACGGCCTCCAGGGACAGGCTTTGATCGCATAGCTCCTTGACCTTTGGCTTAAAGAGGCTGTCACTGGTGCAGCTCATCCCTGCCATCTGAAAATTAACTAGCTAAGGTGTGAACAGACGAGTCCAAACAAAAGGGGAACTCATTCCTTGTTTGTGTCGGTAAGTATTTACTCTTTCTTTATCGATGGCCAAAGTGCAAAACCTCCTATCTGCAAAATGATCCAGGAGAAGTGGGAATAACCTCCTATATGCACTTTGTATGTTTTTTTTGTTTGTATTTTGTATTGGGTATCCTTAACAAATAGCATTCTGCAAGAAAACAATACTTTTATTTTTGTATTCTCAAAAAAGTGCATTTTTCAGATATGAGGTTTTGCTCTTCGGCCATCGTTATGCTCTGGTATTCATGCCAGTATCGAAAACATAAAAAATAGATACATCTAATAATTACGACAGGCTGAGCATTATTCTCAGGATATTTTAGGTTTCTTTATGCCTTTAATTTTCTGTGGTGTTTTCCATTGAGGTTGAGGTCTTTGTGTTCCAAGTTCAAATGGCATGTCATGACATACCCCCTAAAAGGAGCTGGGCAATGTGGAGAAAATAAAAAATCACGATATGTCAGACTAAATAACTGAATATCGGTAATGTGACAACTCTTTAGGGTTGACCGTTGGTGCTTTTCAAACTACTTACACAATGAGATTTTTGATAAATAATTGTCAGTTATAATAATAACTAATATTGTTCTCTTTTTTATGTTATAGAGCAGACACTTCTTCACATCTCCTGTAGTCTTATGTTGTGCCCCTGATCAGTTGATCAACAGCAGACTTGGTGACTGTACATCACTATGTAATGTTGCTGTTTTGCAGCAGAACATTTTAGAAGGTAGCCCAAGTCAGCAAAGTCGTGTGAAGATCTTTATTTTTTATTTTCAAGCCACTGGCCATTTCGCTTTAGAATCGTGCGTCTTTGCTACGAAAAATATCCACAATGTTCAAGTCAAATGCTTCACAATATCCCAATGGCTTGCTAAGGAACACATTTCTGAAGCTGTGTTTCAGTCTGAAAGAACTAGAAATCTCCATTACTTTCAACCTTTTTCCTGGACAAAAGTCGTGGCACTGCAGTTCTTCAATTTCACAGGGGCCACGATGGCCATGGCCTCAGTTTGGCCTTATGCTCCTCAATAAACGATATGCCCTGCGGCCACGTTGTCCTTGATGCAACGCCCACACTGACCCAGCTGAATTTGCCATTTTCTCCTCTGCCTCTTTCCTGTCAATATAGTTTTTAGACACGAGCGCTGCAATAGCATTGGACTATTTACGGAGTTGAATGGAACTCGATGTGCCAAGGCGGCGAAACTGTGACTTAGTGAAGGTCACGTTGACTTAGCTGGTCCAGTGGCCTCGTTACGAGCCAAATGAGTATAATAGCCTAACGTTAATGCTAACAAACGTGACGTTAACAAATGCTTGCTAGCTAGCTGTCGAATCAGTGTTATATTTTTTATGTTAGGTAGGCTAACAGCAGCAGATGGCTTTCGTTACAAAATGACTGTTTACTTTCATCTTTTGGGATGCAGTTTAAAAACTGTAAAACATACTAAAACGTGACTCCCCATCTCAAAACCAGTCCAGTGAATCTGATTGATCCAGGGCTCAGCATGTATTCACTTTTGACTCAGAAACTTATTGGTGACATATTGGTCATTTGTAAATAACAATTCATTTTTACAATGTATTTATTTGACTGAAAGTTATACTATGTATTGCAAATAATATCATCTTTAACCCTTAAGTTAAATGCATTATGTCTATATTTGATGGCCTTGCTGCTCTGGCATTTGGCCCTTTGTGTCCTTAAAACAAATTGAGAACACCAAAGGCTAAAGAGCCCTGCCCCGCAAATGATGAAACTCCAGGCCTGCCGGCAACAGAGAACATCAGCTGTGTACACACAAGACCAAAACCACTCATAGCATCGGCGGAGAGGGGATCAAAGGTCATCCACCGAGAGTCCGCAGACGGGCTGAGATAGATCAATGAAAAGAACATTCACATCAAATGACAGAGACCATATTTGAACCAACCCAAAGGTTACAATATCCCATCCATATTGTACTACCTACTGTACGGATATTCAAGTGAATATTAGGATATTTCAATCACATGGCCTTGCCCAAGACACATTCTATCTAACTGACATAATATGGAATTTACAGTGTATATTTTTATGTCATGGTAATCAGCTTGCATCTTTCTCGTGTGTATATACGTAATTGACATGTAAATGCGGATCATCAGAAAGCAAAGTGTGCCCATTATAGTCACAGGTATTAACCGCCGCTCTTTCATCACTGAGATTTAATTGGGAGCGAAGTGGCAGAAAAAAGCAAAAGAGATGAGTCACAGCGATCCGGCAGCCAATGGCGTTCATCCGTTCGTCGGAAAAATAAAAAAAACGCGTGGAGCCCGTCGCCAAATACGCGGCATTCATTATCCAGAGAACGCACTTCAAGACCTCTTCACCTTCAAAGAAGTCGGGGGGGAAGAAATCCGGGCTCTTCTCTCACTCGGGGAGGTAAGGGTGCAGCTGGCAGAGGCAGGACTCCCGGAAGCCAGCGAATAGGTCGACGTTCAAGCTGCAGATGTTTGCTATAATAACGCCTCCGTCACTGACTGCTTTAGGAGATGCCAATTATAACTCTTTAGAGGATGAAAACAAGCGTTCTGTCGACAGTCGCTGTTTAGCATTCGACTGAAGAATTTTTGGAAAGGGCTATAAATGCCTCCCCGCGCGACTCGACTTTGTTAAGCAAAATAGATACGGCTTGATCTATTTCAGATATTTCCAGCATTCTTGAGAGAGAGGCAGACAATCCAGAGATGGCTGATCAATGAGCGAGAGTCCTTGGACTCGCGCGGAGTGTTTGAAATGTTCAGCTGGCTGCCTGCATGTTTCACCGCTATGGATGGCTATTACCTTCACGCAGGGCAAGAGCAGGTCACTATTCTACCTAATTAGCTTGCGGAGAAGCGTTTTCTATAAGCGAAACTACCACATGCTGCATATTGAGGCCTATCGGTGACTCATAATGGATGGGGTGCCACACATCCTGGAAGGCTAACATAATGCCTGGATGACGCACGCGTTTGGAGTCATACAAAGACATGTAGATTGGGTTCAGGACGACAGCCTGGCAGCACTGAAACAGGAACAATGCATTAGTTATGTGGGTGTGATGTTCACCCTTATTTGATTAAGCACCTGCAGATCTTTGCCGAACCAGTTCACATCTCTGATTAGCTTATTATTTAACGCTCTTCCGGAGATTTAGATCTACCAAACTTTCTGACATCTTTAGATTACTCCAGGGTTGGCTCTATTTCTGTTTTTTGCCCGTCCAATCCGGTGTACGAGCTTAAACCGGTTTGATCTGACGCAAAGCGTCTGAACAGCCATTCGTCATTGTGAGACAATCTGGCAAAATCTAGCTTGTATCGCATTAGCGATAGGCAATGTGACAACGAACATTATGAACATTATATTATGTTTGCTTTTAAACGGACTTACGAAAAAAAAGCCAGAGGGAGATGGAGCGAACATGTGTGACGGGGGAGTATGAGGTCAGCGGTAACGTCGTAGCTGTGAACGTAGCGGTGCAGACTCTGGACAGTCTAACTCCTCAAGACCCAAACTAAGTTCCCGTGTCTTGCTTGTCAGCCACCTGCTGATTCAAGTTAAAGTGGGTTCGCCCTGATTTTCGGCCCGGGCTCACTTAAGGGTCCAGTAGGATTTGGCGACATCTAGCGATGACGTTGCAGATTGCAACCAACTGAAACTTCTCTCATGTGTGAAGTGTGTCGGAGAACTACGGTGGCCGATGCGAAAACACAAAATGGCCCTATCCAGAGCCAGAGCTAGGTCTTTCCATTCTGTGCTAGTGTAGAAACATGGCGACCTGCTCGGCATGTCGATATAGACGGCTCATTCTAAGGTAAATAAATATATAAATTCTTCTTATTTTCAGGTGATTAAACACTGAAGAAAACCTACTTATTGATATTATATTCCATTTCTGCCAATAGGTCCCCCTAAATGTGACACACTTTTCCATTAAGGTGGACTATCCTTTAAGGTGGAACAGCTATTCTCATTTTTAACGACAATCCGCTCCCGTCCAGTGTTTGGTTTCACACTACAACTACGACTGAGTATGACTCCAAACTTCCCAAAGCGGCTTCACAGCAACAGCTGGGGTCAGGGTCACGGAGGAAAACTTACTGTCGGGCAGCTGCAGAAGTGTGGAGTTCAACGTGAGACAATGTAACTTTTGCTAAACAGCGGCAACGATGGCAACAAGAAGGGGAAACGCTGGAGCCACAGAGTGTGCACTGTAGAACAATAATACCCACCTCTCCGTAGAGGCCGATAGTGGAGACGTCTATAAACGGTCACGATCTGATATCATCACTTTACAAAATAGCATCTCTCTCTTTGGTGAAGAAGGGAGATAATTATAGGAAGCCTAATGTCGGAAACACTTCAGAAGATCTCTTTTTTTTTACATTGATCAGAAGAAGACTAAACAACTTCAATAATAGATGAAGTAACTCGTGTCTTGTCACCAGTTATATACTACTTGACAGAATGAGTGCACTTTGCTGTGGGAGAAAAAGATCTGGTTTGGAAGAATCTCGTGGATTATCAGGGTACTATCGATTGATAGTCCACCCACTTCCTTAAAGTGAAACTTCCTTTCCCCCATGGAGGCCTTCTTACTCAGAGAATCCCTCATTCCCACCAAATTAGTTTTGCAACTGAAACGTGTTGTACAAGAAAAGTGCTGAAAATTCCACCCACATCCTAAAAGCAACGTTCTATTTAATTTCTGCTCAGAGGGCCCATAATGCATCTGTGGGGAGTTGATACGGTTGGTGATCGATACCGCCGACTCACGAATTAACCCCCGCAACCCACTCACATTTTCAGCTTGTCAGTTCTAAGACGTCCGAAATAAAAAATATATTTTGGATAGTGATATTATTTGCTCCATCAAAGTCCCTAACCCTTTTAGATCACGTCATATCGTGCACCTATTCAACAATATATGCAAAAATAATCTTGTTTATTTCTTTCAAGATAAAATCCAATCATCTTTTCCTACTGTAAAATATAATATGATGTGTGCTTATGTAAGTTAGTGCGAACCAATTTCAACCAATAATATCACGACATCCGTCCATCAATCAATCTGCAACGTTTAATAATAATTCCGTTTCACTGGAGGGGTTACGTCACAGTACAGAAGGCGCTCTAACTTTTTGCTTCACTGGGACTTTAAAGAGGCCTTAACGCTTCAGAGGGGACGCACTGCTTCACGTGACCCCCAAACCCCTTCAGAACATCGGACATGTCGGCAGGAGATCTCGGCCCTCTTCACCTCGCACCTCCCACATGTCTGCACCTCCTCTGGACCAGCAAACAGAGACCCAGAGGGGTTCTGTTTGCTGACCCACTAGGGCCCCTGGCAGGCCTGGGGGGGCCTCGTGGCAAAGACAAAAATTGCAATCGATTCATTTTTACGCCGTATGTGATGTTTGAGTGAGGGAGCATACATGGATATACTTCACTGTAACGTAGTTCTAAAGATAAGCTTAACAACTGATCGTTCATAATTGATTCAAACTATAATTGCCTTTCCTGTCAGATCAGAGTGAATGTGAGACCGGAGTGTGGTGTTTTGACAGGCAGCAGAGTGTTTGATTCCATGCATGAAATAACTTCTCAGCATAACAAGGCATTAAGGAGTGGTTTATTTCCTGGTGAATACACTTTGCTGCTCAGAGTTCTAGACCTCAAGGGGAGACACGACGGGAGAAAAGGCTAATATAATGAACGAATAGATATCAGCATGACACTTCCCCAGTTGATTACTTACATTACGACAATTATTTTTTGTATTAAAGGTTTTCTGAAAATGAATGTTGCAATACGCAAATCAGGCATCATCATTATTAAATATGCGCTAATTTGCATACATTTCCAGAACATAAATGTGATCATTGGATAAAGCCGGGGTCTAAATTCTTGTTTCCTTTTGTTGACACATTAGAGTCAGAGGTTTTTACAGAGGGGATTTTGGTTACCTCTTTTTATCACTCCATGAATCAGAAAACATTGTCAACAGACATAAAAGAGTCCTGCTTGTTTTTAGGAATAAAATATTGTGTAACTATGAATATGAATATGGCTATGAATATGATATATGAACAAACCCCTCTGTAAAAACTTTCACAATATAGAGAGGAATGACGCTGGAAAGTTTGGTGTGTGTAAGTGCCTCGGATGTGGAGATTTCTGGCTCATTTAGATTAAAGAAAATTATTAAAAAAATTATAAATTTTTTAGACACTCCAGGTGAATACGGTAAAAAAAAAAAATAAAAAAAAAAAAACTAGTAGATATCACCATGAAACTTCCCCAGTTGATAACACACGTTAAGACAATTTTTTACTTATTACTTATGCAAATTATACATTATCTAATTGTATCTTTTGGTGAATTTAGGAGCAATCTACAGATGCAAATAAACAACGATGATTGTAGTATCTCACCTTAAATTCTGTATCTCAGTTTGTTTTCTATTCTAACGCCAACTGTGAGGCTCCGGGCTCTGCAGGCATTTGCAGGCATTTAAGTTTTTACTGGAACCTCCGTCACTGCTGTCCTCAAACCAAATATTTTGCCGTGGAAATGCACCGCAATTGTATTGTTTTTATAAGAGCGATCCAAACTACATCCACACCTGTCCTTCAGCTCATGACAAATTAAAACACATAAATCCAAAATGTTCTCACGCTCCATCATTGTCTTTGGGTTCCTGTATTTTGAATGTCACTCAGCGCGATGTGTCACTCTACAGGACGGTGGAATCAAAACAGCGGAATCAGAAAGAAGAGCGTTTATCGAGGAAATGTCTACTGAGCGAAAGGAAATAATTTCTGGATTTCAAACAGCAAAGCCTTTAAATATTTTCTGGATTTCAGATTTAAGTCGTGTATTATCTGATTTCCTTCCTAAGAATGAAATGTGACAAAGATGCTATTAACAGTTTTATTGAAAAAAGTGACAATGACACAAGAATGTATTTAGATTTTTTATTTTATAGCGACTAAAATCACTTAAACAGGACTTTTACACTTGCCAAATTACATAAAATCATAATCAATCAACTCAACGATCACAAATACTCAACAATTGCAGAATTTGATCAGACTTTAGGGAATAATGTGATTCCAAAATGACTCCGTCTAGCTAAAAGGCTCCATATCTGGTTCCAAACACCACTGCGTTGTCATGAGCTAATGAGCCATTTTGTGACTGCTCATTTAAAATTTTAAACGGTTGTTTCGTTCGCTTGTTGGATTTTACTGAAAAATGATGCAAATCTCCTCTGTTGCGTCACTCGCGGGCCACTTGGTGCACAACCGCACTGGAGAGTCTCAACAGTAGGACACCCAAAGGTCACTGGTATGCAATTATGTGACCACAGCATTTAAATGTGGCTGTGAAGAGAGGGCTCAGCGACCAATCACAGCTCTGGATTTAGCGATCAATCTCAGGGAAAGCTCTTCCCTGTGGACATGACCTTTGGGTAGGTGGGTCATTCTATGGAAACGTCAACTTCTCTGTCCCTCGCCTTTATGGAAATACTACACTTTGAAAAACTATTTATTTCAACTTCTAAAATGTTATCTGAACAATTACACCTTCTTTTGGCAGTATTGGCTTTTAAATCAATTATATAGAATTCCAAGCACCACAATGACCGTTCAAACGGTCGTGTATAGATGTTGTTGAATTACAAAGTAACATACATGTTTCTCTACTATTTAAAATGCATGTAACTATTACATTTTTATGCCAATGAAATAAAAACCCAAAACGCCAAAGGAAAATTATAAAATATAAAATGAAAGAAGGGGGTCCCTAGAATGAAAAAAGGGTGTCACTGGTGTTACCTTGTAATAAGCATATATTATTTTGAAATAAATAACACTGATTGCCTTCCTTTTCACCTCCTGTCTGAAGATCTAGAATAGAAAGTCCACTGTCTCTTTTCAGTTATCAGAATTTTTCTCAATTTCATGATTTCATATGAAGCTTTTAGTTGAAGTCACTGGAATGACCTACTTTATTGTCAGGTGTTTGTAAAAGAAATAGAATAAAAATGTATTAAATTACAGAATTTAGTGAGTATATCATGATTGACAACATTTGGTTTGATGCCATCCATTTTTTAAATCCACTTTTCAGGAAAATTGTCACTGGTGTTACCTTTCGCTACGGGTATCATAGAAGAAGTGAAGCGCAGTAACACCAGACATGAATCTGTAATTAATTTGCATTCATAAAGCCGACGAGTTATGTGATGAAGTGGTCTACGTTTCCACGAGAGAAAAATAAATACATTTCACATCTTGCCATTCCAAAAGTGAACATTTCTGTACAATGAGGCGGGTATCAAGAGAATGAAAGAAAGTCTTCCACAAGCAGTGGAGGCGAGGTCACTCGGGTTAGACAGCATCAGTCTGGATACGGGAGACTGGTGTTTCTTCACATCAACAGTTTAAGCACCCTGGGCGCCTCCGTTGGATGGAGATGTTGGGGAAACGTGAGCCGTGACCTTGGTGACTTGAAAATGGATCCGTGGTTTGATGGAGTGTGAAGCTCCAGTATCGTCATGTGGATCATCTTAGTGAGTGCAGTTGGGTTTAAGCCACACTATTGGCAGAACACCAGGGACTGCAATCAGTCGGTCCGGACTGATGCACCTCAACAACTGCTTAATGTATGTTTTCATCCAGCGCCACCAGCAGATCAAAGTTTTCACTTATGCTGTGAAATATCCTGATATCTATGAGACAACATTAGGTATGGGCATTTATGGTCTCCTCACGGGGATGAATGACTGTAAATACTTTTCATCTAGGTCAAACTTTCAATTTGCACTCTTGCTTCATGACCAAAAAGCAGAAAAAAACGAATGATTAACGTTATAAAACAGAACTATCTTGGGTTGGTGAGGACGACTCGGACTGTTTGATACCGAGAGGAATAATTACAAGTCTTATATCTAAAAATGATATATTTGTATTTGATGTCCTGAGACTTAAAAGGAGCTGGTGTCATTTGCACCATATTTTACCAAATACTCCACCTCTGATAAAGCCTGAGGAACCCCTCAGGATCCCGGTATAAGCGGAGTGGAAAATCGTTGCCCCCAGAGCAGCTCTAGTTTTCAGCCTGATGGATGATGTGGAATGAAATGGAACTCATCTCTCTCTGCTGTCAATGCATCCATATTGACTTCATTGCCAGGTGGATGCTTTTGGCCCCAAGCACAAACTGTGTAGATATCACAAATATTTGGAACATTTTAGCTATGGGGCACAAAGGAGGTCTCCACACTGTTAGGCTCCAAATAAATAGTTTATTTTAATATAGCCAAAAGAACAACTTTTTTGGGAGTCTTCGTAGAGGAGTGCAGCACAAAAAGAAAGAAAAACGAGACTTCAGAAGAGGGACCAATTGTGTATTTTTGCTGTGAAGAAAATTTGGAAAAGCTTTTTTACTTTTTCATTATAAGCAGGCAATAAGTTAAAAAAAAAAAAAAAAAGAGTATACGCCGAGGCCACAGAGTCAACATTTTACTTTGAAGAAAAAAAAGAAAAGGCATGAGCATATTTGCAGATTTCTTTATTATCCCCCTTCAAAATTCGGCCATCTGGCTTCACAAGATAACAGCTCTCCTGGGCTGCTGGGTTTCACGAAGATTGCTGAGGTTATGCTTGATCACAACAGTAAACCAACAAAGTCCCATCTATGTACGGTTGGGATACACATTTGTGATAGCCAGAATAAACTGAAATGGAAAGAGTAAGACAAGCAAAACAATTTCAAATGTCAGCTTTAAGTGCTGCTACGTATCCATATAGCAACTGACTGCTTAGCGGAGGCATACAACCATGAGGCGGTACTTCTAGTAAGATATTAAACATCAGTCAAGTTGCAGTTTACGTCCATGATTGACAGAAATGTCATCAAGTCATAATTTTATCCTATGAGACATTTGTGTGAAATTGTCATTAATTTGCATATGAACGTTGTTTGTGAGGTCACAGTCACTTCAGTCCAAGTGGACATTTGAGCCAAATTTGAAAGAAATTCGCTCAAGGTGTTCCTGAGAGATCTTCTTCATGAGAATGGGACGTGCGTGAGGGCACAGTGACCTTTGACCGCCAAATTCTGACCAGTTGGTCTTTGAGTCCAGGTGGACGTTTGGGTCAAATCTGAAAAAAAAAACTCCTACGGGGCGTTCTGGAGATATCACGTTCACGAGAACGGATCGAACCCACGGATGGACAGAAAGTCGCCAGCGCGGCGGCGTAATAAAAGACTCAAAGACCTTGATGTACGGTGTCTTTCTTCAAGCAGGAAAATCAGAACAGTGTTTGACAAAAGACATTATTTTCAAAGCGCCATCAGACCAAGGATTTCAAGACACACTGATTGAAAATGTCAAGATGAAAGCCTCATGACATCTCAGAGAGATTCAACAAAGGACCTGCAGGTGTTCTTCAGTCTTCACAACTCATTTACACTCACACCTGACCTTGAGATATTCTGGACTACGGGATAGATAACAAATATCTGATCGCCAAATAAAAAATTCTCGTACGTGACAATCCTTGCCACGCCTCCCATTTGTCACACTTCTGTTATTTCTTTGGTGCAGACGGTACAGTCTGGTGCTGTTCCATCAGTCTTCCTGTTGCAGTGTATTGTCCAATTGTTTGTGTTTACACATGTGACTTGCATTGTAGTTAGAACATAGTACATGGCTAAACTAGGAGACATATTCAAAATAATGTGAAAATAGGGACCTGTAATACACAGTTGACCTATAATTCAAGTAATATAGACATTTTTTAGGTGACCAAAATGTTACAATTAACATTCATGAACTGAAAACCCACTGTGAAAGGGTTTGAGTTCTAAGACGAAAAACACAGACGACTCTCTCATACCGATCTATTTGACTCTAAATGGACCATAATTTACTAAATGAACATCATGCTGTATTGAAGAAGACTTGAAACTAGAGATTGAGACATAAACTCATGTTTACAATGTTTACTGAGGGAATAAATCAAGAGAGAAGTAGAGTCATTTTCTATAGACTTCTATACAATCTGACTTCTTTTTACAACCAGAGGAGTCGCTCCCTGCTGGTCATTAGGGAGAATGCGAGTTTAACGCTTTTCAGAACCAGAGGTTGCTGCTTGTATTAACCTTAATGTTTAACTTATTTTTCACAACCTACATGATCTAAAAGACTCTGGTTCAAAAGTAATATGTTTATTAGATTAAATTATTGACATATTATCAGTGAAGGTTTAACAGGTCGAAGGCGACTCCTGAAGCTGATGCGACACAATCAGCTGAAGATGAGACGCATCACTCTGTTGGGCCTACAGACGTCCCCTCACAGTTGTGCGGTGGTTACAGACAGGAGCTTCTTCCCTTACAAAACACCTATGGCAGAAAACAGACACAACCCCCAACAGCAGCCTGGTTTAATTTAGCTTCGTCGTCAATTAATCACAGAATTATCGTTCATTAGCAACAGCTGATGCGACCCAACAGCTGATGCGACCCAACAGCTGATGTGACCCAACAGCTGCAACGTTTGTCATTTAAAGTGGTGAAAGTGGCGGCGGTGCCTGCTGAACACGAGAGGCTGCTATCTGGAAGTACTTGTACGGTATTCTTTGCTAATGACAAAGCTAATCCATCTTCTGTGCTGCACATTCACATTCAAGAGAATGTTGCATTCTACAGCCATGCTGGAAGAATGTGTGTGTGCGTGTGTGTGTAATGTGATGAATCTAAAGCCCTACAATGATTGCAGGCCTCTGACAGGCTGACATCTGAGGGCTGGTGGTGCTGTGAGACAGAGAGTCAACAGAAATGATCATTAAACATACCAACTGTTCAACAGATGACAGCAGCGCTGACTCCATTTAGTCGCAGTTCAAAACGCGAGAGAAACAAAAAGAGCTTGTTTCTCTCACAGGAGAGGTGAGGAACAGGAAGAAGAGGGGGGAAGAAGAGACGGGGGGGGGGACATCAGCATATGTCTGTGTAAAAGCCTCAACACGCACTCATCACCATGTAGAACCGAAAGTAGTTCCCTCATTTGTTGTGTTTATCGTTCTGTGTACATCATGTCCTCCACAAAATACCCCCTGCAGCAGTTATCATGTTAATGACTAAACACATGATCCTGAGGAAAACAAATCCCTGCCCGCACATTCAGTGGGAGGAAAATGGATGAAAATTGCAATTCCAGGCTGTTCCACAATGAGGTCCACCGTGACATAAATGGATTGGCGGCAGACGAGTCGGTCCAAAAGATAGGTCCCTGCGGGCTGCCACAGAAATGTCTTCAGCTGAATGATAGACGACCTCCATCTACACACCAGGTCAGATCCTGGAGAGAAATGTGATCGTCTGTTCTCAAGTGGACGGCGCCTGGGGGGGGCATAGTTTGATCTCGTCCATCCAGGGTGAATACCAACACTGGTCTACACAATGTGCGCCAACAGCAGGTAAATACAGTGGTGCTTAATGAACTATAGAGGCAAAAAAGAGAGTCTAAAGTTTACTTTTTTGGACATTCAGATAAATGAAAAGGGAATATACCGATGAGATTCTTGCTTAAAACTCTTGTCCCCCTAGTGATGGCATTTCATTGTTGCTTAGAGACATGCTGTGGGTGTTTATGGTTGCAGCACAGGAATGGCTATTTATCCATCATCTGGTAGAGAACCACAAGTTACTGCAACATTTATCCCACTTCCGGTTGT
Organism: Ophiodon elongatus; assembly: GCA_016806645.1. Taxonomy (NCBI): domain Eukaryota; kingdom Metazoa; phylum Chordata; class Actinopteri; order Perciformes; family Hexagrammidae; genus Ophiodon; species Ophiodon elongatus. The sequence continues at coordinate 721,347 of JACSYO010001717.1, forward strand.
TTCCCCTTCTCCACCAAGCCTTGCCTTAACTTCAACACACATTGGGCCTCAAGCAAGAATTTGTGTTTATTTATTCTGATCCTCTATTTAGGGGCGTACCGATCAAGGCCTTTTACATCGGTTCTGCCGATACCGTGTTTGATCAGATGCTAAAATGTTAACTTTATATGTATTAGCATCCTGATTAGATGTTAATCAGGATGCCTCCTGGACGCCTCCCGTTAGAGGTTTTCCAGGCATGCCCAACTGGTAGGAGACCCCGGGGAAGACCCAGGACACGCTGGAGGGATTATATCTCCCAGCTGGCCTGGGAACGCCTCGGGATCCCCCAGAACGAGCTGGAACATGATGCGGGTGAGAGGGAAGCCTGGGTCAGCTTGCTAGGCTGCTACCACCGCGACCCGACCCCGGATAAGCGGATGCCAATGGATGGATGGATGGATGGATATGTATTAGCCCTGTTTTCATTCATGTATGTTTTTTGCACATTTTACAAGTGTGTATATATACAAAACATATATGGAAACGTTTTCACGCTGGCTTTTGTGGTTTTTCTCTTCGTTGAAAAAGAGTTAATGCGCCAAAGGACATAGAAACGTCTTTGGTGACCTTTTAACTCACATGACTGATCAGCTGCTTCAGCTGTTTGTGTCTTCTCAGTTATATATTTATATCGTCTTTGTCTCCGTACAGCATGAATCATGGCCAATACTAGCTGACATTAACTCAAACTTTTCCGAACCAATTGGTACATGAGTTAGATGGCCAAGCCAAACTGTTTTTGTTTACGGTTCTCCACCTCTACTTCTTCTACTCAGTTAACTAGCGGATTACAGCCATGTGTAGCCGATAGGGCCAACTTACCAAATAATAAATACCAATAAACCACACTACGCTGTAGCTGAGTTTATTTGCTCCAAACCAGTTGATGGAAACGCTTAAATTAGCTTGACAACTGAACGGAAAAAACGGCTACTGAAAAAACAGCTGTAGACAATTTAATCTAACACCTTGTTTTTCACAAACAATCCAAACCCCTGGTTTTATTAACATTTGATTGAATTATTCATTAAATGTGAATGAAGTTCAACTGGGAGAATGAGACTTCTGAAATTCATGTGATATGTTCCACTAGAAATGTTGGGACCTCAAAACGTCTACTCACGGTTGTACCGGGGCGTCACAGAGTGGAGCGTCTTCCCTCACAAAAGGTCTTTGACAAAGTGCAGGGAGCAGTTTAACCAGTCAGACCCAAAGACCAGTTTCATTTTGACAGCTGACGACCTACCACTGGCCACTCTGTTCATACGCAGTAAGTGGTTCTTACATGAGGCCCATTGTTTCTAAACGATCGATAATTGGTGGTGGTAAACAATTTGAGATGAAGCGGGCAGTGTCTCACAGCCTTCAAGTTTGAATCGGAGTACAGAATTATTATTATCAAAAGATAGAAATGGCTCTGAAAAGAAGTTTGTTCCTTTGCTGAGGACACTGTAGTCAGCTTGGAGCAGTTGCAATGCATGCCAATGGTAACCTAGTTTCACAACAAAATAAGTATTTTACGATACAAGTGCTCTCAGTAGAGTGCCGATCTCTGCCAGGTGTGTCTGCAACCACCACTGCTGTAATGCTTGCTTGAATTAATACAAACCATAATTGTCCCCCGTCTAGACGGCCATCGTATCAGACGTGTTTGGGCACTCTGACGTCTGAAGCAGTTATTGATCTCTTGGGTGCCTAGAGGGGAGTCAGCAGTCAGTAACGGTATAATACGCTGGTCAAAAAGTGTTAAATTACTGCAACCGTGAGACGTCCTTGAGCAAACGGTCATAAATGAGCACAAAAAATACTAGGCCTATGGGTCCAGTAGTATGTGAGATAAGCCGTGGACAGACAGACAGATGCACACATGACCAAACACATAATCTCCTCAGGCTACGCCTGGCTGATATAAAAAATACAAATATAATATATTTCGCTTTTCGCTTTGTTGTTGTTTTGGTCAGTTTTTGCATGCTTCCAATTGCTTACACTGTTCTAAACCCCAGTGATGCTGAAAAACAATAAACCATGACTGAATGGGTTATTAAATTAAAAAAAGATAAAACTGACATCCACAAATCCACATTCCCTGTCACTGTGAGTAGCACATCTTCAGTTTCATATTCAAATGCCACATTCAGCTGGGAAGATACTGTGCAGTTGTAATACTCTTGTCTGTCACATTACCTCAGACTTCATGTTTTAATGCCTCTTCCTGTGCCGCCAAAACTCCGACTGCAACACAGATGCTCACACTGAATGCCATTGCAATGTCCTTAAGGATATTACCAAAATAGAGAAAATCAGTAGAACCAAGGGTGCTTGGTGAGTTTGATAAGTCAGAAAATGAATGTCACATTTCTTTAAGTTTCAGTTTCTCAAAAGGTGCCACTTTTATTTGTCATGTTTTGTCAGAAAGTAAACTGGATATCTTTGGCTTTTGGACTGACTATCAGATGAAATGCCACCCTTGACGTTGGGAAATTTCGGGCATGTTTCATAATTTTCTGACAAGGCGATTAATAAAAAAAATAGTCTGCAGATTTATAGAGAATGACGTTAGTGGCAGCCCCCGCTTTGTCTTCTACTTTAAATGGAAAGCAAGAAGAAGAGCTCTGCAGTACAATTGTATTTCTATCACAGCACGGTGTCAGTCAAGAAGACAGTCAGCCGCATCCTGTCAAATACAAGCTCAGTGCAGTTTATAGCAGATTAGGAAATCTGCCGACTAGAATGGATGGTCAGAGTTTTTGCTGCAAAAGTGCCGTCAAAGGCAGCGACACACCAAAAAATAACTGAAAGCAATTCACGCATTCAGCGTGTTTGCTGGGCTTTAAAGGTGCTAAATCCAAAACTCAAAACATACCTATTGCCTCCACAAGGCTCTCAACATGGCGACGGCTGAGCCAGCGGCTTGCAGATCACGGTGCAAACGGGCGCTAACAGTGCAACAGCCCCGACATGGCTAACGGTTCTAACAGTGCAACAGCCCTGACATGGCTAACGGTGCTAACAGAGCAACAGCCCTGACATAGCTAACGGTGCTAACAGAGTAACAGCCCTGACATGGCTAACGGTGCTAACAGTGCAACAGCCCTGACATGGCTAACGGTGCTAACAGAGCTAACGGTCTTTTGCATCCACACCGTGGGTCGGAATGTCGTTATATGCTATACCGCCGCTGCGCTCATGCGGCGGCCGCTAAGAGCTAGCCATGTGTGGCATGCTGCGTTAGCATGCACTAAAATGCACATGCCACAAACAATAGAGAAACTCTGATAACGACTTCATTCTCTGCTCAGATAGTCCTCAGTCCTTTGTATCTTTATATAGCTAATAGTAGTTTGCTGCCATATTAATGCTCTGAATATCGTTTCAAGAACCTTTTAAAGATGCACAACATACATATGGTGAGATATGTTTATCTCTGTTTCCAATGAAACCTCAGGGTACCTTTAAACTCCTGCCCCATAGATCAACAACTTCTTGGCAAGCGTTCAAGAACATTAATTCTAATTTGTACTGTTCTGCTCCAGTACACAATATCCCATGCTCCCGCTCCGCCACCAGATTATCAATAAGCATGACTCAGCGCAGAGCCCGTGGCCCGCTCTCAGGAGGATCTCATATGATATTTCAAGGCACAAGTCAAAACTTTTTAAAATCCTACTTTGGATCCTTGTAGAATCTGACAGGGGAAGTTTATTCCTTTATGCACAGGGCAGTTTCGCATCAATGTTTCCAAATGTTACAGATATTTTACTTCTTCCTCGACGCATTCTAACAACTGTCAGCAAAAAAGGGATGCGACGTCTGTGCAACATCAGGACTCATCAATCAAATATATCATTTATTTCCTGTGTGTCCCGATTCGGGTGTCGCTTCAGTTGCTTCAGACTTTTTAAAGATGACGCAAAAGGGTCGACGTTGGAGTTAGTTGAAAGCCTGATGCGTCATCAGCCTGCACGGCAGCGGGATGTGAGGAGAGCACGCTAGAGTCGCGGGATCACATATCGCATGAAAATTCCATCTGGTCCAGCTTCAAGGAATGAAAATAACTACGCAGTTAATACCGTAGAGAGATGCGTCTGCGCTGCATTGCTGACTCATGTGGAGGTTCAACACGCGACAGGACGCGTTTATGTGGTTATTGTCATCATAGGAGAACATGCATTTTTTAATTGGAAATCATATCAGACTGACTTTTAAAACCCACAATGAGGAAATTATGAGAGACAAAATACTTTTTTGTGTGGAGGATAATTAACTTTCAATCTCACATCATGATCTCGCACCAGGGGGCAAAAGAGAAAAGTTTGGAACAAATAGTGCAAAAATTAAAGCTGCTACGAGGAACTTTCATTTTGCGTTGATTTTGGCGTCCCCCGTGGACAACAGGGTTTCCGAGCACCAGATCCCCTTTAGAAAACCTCATTTTACTGCAGCACAGTCCTGACAGCCCTGGTCCTGGTTCTTCCCTCCAGCGGGCCGAGCATCGCGGCCCGGGTCTCCAATGGAGTCTGAGCTGAAGTAGTTTCTGGTGAACCAGCATGATCCCGTCCAATTCTGTCGGAATCGAACCCGCTGGCACCGATGACGAGCATGAAGAATAACGATATAGAAACAGCCAATCTTCTCCCTGATGGTCTCGTTTACTGATGGAGGTCATTTAGAGGCTTCAGTATTACACCGACACTGTTTATAACCAGTTAAAAGTCCCTCACGGTAACTTTGAGAGGAGATGCACATACAGGATCAGTGTTATTCAGCTTTCATTTGATGCAGCCACAGAGTCTGCATTGTTGTTTATGTCATCACTTTGGATTTGGCAATGTATCAATTTCTCATTAGCATCCTGCCTTCCGACGCCTGGCAACGTTGCGTGATAAATCACCACATTCGTCACCTTCCCATGTGCAGCTTTCAAGTGACTCCCTCGCAAGTTTGACCTCATAAGATATTTAAAGTACAGGAACAACAAGCAACATACAGTGTACAGGATGTTACACATCGAGAATAAACACTAACAATCAAATAATGTAGCAGATATCTCTCTCTTTTTTTACCTCCAACAGCCTCCATGAATATTTTATTTCCAAATGTGATCTCCTTTTGAAAGTTTATTTATTCTTCTCATCTTCTGCATTTATAAGGCAGCCTGTCAAGACCACCCTCGGGCTTCAAAACATACAGTGTTCTCTTGTGTGAAATGTATTTCTAGCTTTGGCTTTAAATGCATCACAAACAGTGCATATTTCACAGCTTGCCCACAGCAACTGTGGCGTATGCGCTCGCTCAAAGAGTCGAAACTTTGTTATATTCCCGACCAATTTTAATACGTCCTCTGGCAACGCTCACTTTTTTGACTCCTGATTCGCTGCACGTTCTGAGCCGCTGACCAGCGCGCTGCTATCTCCTGCAGCGCTGCACGCACATGCGCATGTGTGTATGCGCACACACACACACACACACACACACACACACACACATACACACAGAACTGATGAAGCCCTGGGCACAAGTCTGAAATGAATATTTCCAGAACTGCAGCTCTTGGTTTGGGTGCGTGACACATGGCGGTTTGTTCATTCCGTGTCTCTGTATGTGTGATGTGATGGACAGCTGCCTGGGCAGGGAGTGCACCGTGCAGCTTATTCAGTGTGACTTAAATCAACGTATCCTCATCCTCATCGTCATTTTGTTCTTTTTTTCTGTGTTTTTTTTCAACGAATGTGCAGCAACACGAGCGATCAGTGCGCCTGCACAAGCCCCTGCAGTGTTGAAGCAACAAGACTACTTGGTTAGGTTGAGAGAAAGGTCGCGGTTTGGGTTAGAATAAGTATATAAGTGCCATTACGGAAGTTTGGGTAGAAAAAATACGGAAGTTACATGACAAATAAGTCAATGCTTGGGTAAAATTAATAAGGAAGTTACGTGACAAATACATCAAAGTTTGTATGGCCCTTACTGTTAATATATTGTACAGTAAACCTGAGATGGCCAGTTATTCAGTTGTCCTGGTTGGTAACCCAGTCTTGTATTTAGGAAGCAGCCAAGTAACTAGAGAGGACAAGTTGTGCCATAAAAGGTTGTTGTTTGACGTGATTGGCTGGCTTACCAAACATTTGACTGAGAAGTGGACGAGACAAGCTGTCCGTCATCATTTGCCATCCAGGTGCCTTTGAGCAAAGCACGTGGATGAAGCTTAACGTCTGGGGATTCTTCCCACACACGTTGCGCTGTAACCTTTTATGGCGCTTGATACAAAAAGAAAACTATACAATCGATATTTCAATGTCAATTTATTTCCATTATCGTGCAGTCATAGTCCAGAGAAACTTGGGCCCCACAGAATAGTTAATCCAGTCGGGCCTGAGATTTGATTTGATTGACCTCTGACCAGCCTTCTCAGAGAATCAGGTTGGTTGTTCAGCGGTGCCACGTGCGACTCTGTAATCCTGAACGCTCATGACGCAAATGTTCTCAGACCGATCTGCCAAAAGGAGTCTCTGACGTCCCGCTGTTCCCGGCCTCGTATCTCCCAACGCACACATGCCGTGTGACCGCGATAAGAGCCGCGCGAGTTGTGTGAACTTTACCAGCCAAATAAAAAGCACAGAGTAAACACAGAGCGGGCGGCCCCGCCACAGTGGATTAGCTGGTGGAGCCCGCTGCACTGGGAACGACGCGCTCCCACCTCCATCGAGGCAGAAACACTCTGGAATGCTCTGGAATCTGATGAGAAATCTGAGAGGACTTTCTCCCTCGCTCACTCATTACCTTGAGGGTGACCCGTCTTAGTGCGTGGCGGTGATAAACTTGCATATAATGTGTGTGTGTGTGTGTGTGTGTGTGTGTGTGTGTGTGTCAGAGGGCCTGGGAGGAACAGAGCGCCCCCATTGGCCCCCCAGTCAAGGCCGGGGACTGTGCTGTTGCTGCTGCTGACTGCGGTCGACACGGAAAGAAAAGCTGACGTGGCCCAACTGTTGACAGAACACAAGGGACAGGACTCCCTCTGTGTGTATGTGTGTGTGTGTGTGTGTGTGTGTGTGTGTGTGTGTGTGTGCAGAGGAAGTGGTCTCCGCTAAACAAAATATATATTTTCTTGATTTTTAAAGCGCGGAGGTGAACCACATTGGGGGGGGGGATCAAACACAAAACCTGTCCGCTCAGGTGTTGAAGGGTCAAACAGGGGGCGGACACTCCAGAGAGAGACCAGCTCCTGGCCTCTGCTCCTCACGGATAGCTATTTATAGTTCAAACCATGAGTGAGCAAATGATGTCATGAGGTTGTTTTAAAGGCCTCACGGGGGAAATAAACAGAACCGGGATGTTGGTGCAGCTTTGCCGAGCAGAAGGGCATTTCTGTGCAGGCGGAGTTTTCAGCGGCAGAGTGACGGGCGGTTCGGAAAAAAAAAAAAGCGCGGGGAAAAAGCGGCGGCCGTATCGCCTTCGTCAATTTATCCAAGTTTCTCCGGTGGAATCGATTCCGCCGTTAGCCAAAACATGATGATGATGACGATGATGAAAGTTGCTGTAACTTAGCAGTAAGCCTCGCTGAATAAACTAAACAAAGACAAATGGACTTTCAGCACCATGAATCCCTCCCCCTCTGTGGCGGTTGGTCTGACCTTTCCCCCGGATGTTGTGACGTCTCTTCACCAGGAAGGGTGAAGCAGGTCAAATATTCCTCGGGGACGTGGAGTAAGAAAAAAACACGAACTGGTCGCTTCACAACTTGCGCTTGGATCGTCAAAACAACGGACGGTAGAGCTCATCGCTCACAATGTCACACCCACTGAGCCAAGGAGGCGGGAGGAGGGGGGGGCAATGGGGGGCAAGAGGGAGGGGGGGGGGACTATTGCACAGGTATTGCATGGCTGTACACTTAGACGATATAAACTAATCAAACGTCAAGAGATCTGGCCAAACCGTTTATCCCTTCTGATATCTCCGGTCGTATCGGACCACCGAAGACGATGTCGCAAATCAATGAGCGGTGTTATGGGTTTATGACGTCAATGTGATGAAAGTACTTTCATCTTTTAACACGCACTGATTTTCTACATGAAGTTGGCTCTGGAGTACGAACGCATGTTGTTGGTCCATTGTAGGGAAAATACATAAATAACAAATGACAAGCGGGGAGAAGGAGAGATCTCAGAGTTCTGAGTCATAAGTTTACGAGAAAAAAATAACAATATTCTCTGAGATTGAAGTGGTGTGGTTATGAGAAAAATCACCAAAAATAAAATCTCTTGGATCTTTCTGTGAGAATAAAAAAAACCCTTCATGACCTCATCAAAGCCCAGACGTCACTGTGTCCCGTGTATCGTGCCTCCTGTGGATGACATCATCAAGTTATACTTTGCTATCGGATTCAGTAATAATGAAATACTCATAATTTTAGTCCAGTGTCCACATAGTATTGTAAGCATCTGGACTTTGAAGAGACATTTCCGTTAATCGGGCTTATTATAAAAAAATATTTTACCAAACAACTAAAACTGCCTGGTTACTTATAAAGAGTTTCCAGAAAATCTACTATATGGAATGTTGTGCTGTGAAATGTTGACAATACATTATTGTTGAAGTAATTCAGAAAACATTCTCTGCTATTGTAAACTGAATATATTGGTGTGCTACAGTGTTGGTCGGACAGAATTAGCAATTTGAGGAAGTCGCCTTGGGTTCTGGGAGATTATAAAGGGCATTAGAGTTCTTCTGGGATCAGAGCTTCATGTGTCTGGTCAATAAAATGTCAGGAAATACTGAAAACTGCCAATCAAAACTCTCCAGAGTCCCAGACGACGTCTTGAAGTTGATAATGTCTTCTGACCAACAGATTCAACTGACAACCACAGAACACATCATAACAATATCAGTTTTCGCTCCACGTTTTTGGTGGCCAAAAGAATCCACGACAACGACATCATTGCAATTTCTACAGAAAATTAGAAGAAAATAAACAATAATGCTTATAGTAAAATAGATTTTTCTTGCAATTAATTCGCACACTAATATATTTTTGAATGAATACTTTCACATTTAACGCAAATATCACGCAGCAAAAAAGCGAGCGTTGATTTTTCGGCAGTCACGGATAAAGTCGTCACGGATAAAGTCGTCAACCAATAGCGTTGCTCGGAACCGGTGGAGTAACGTCCATATTTGTGAGGATTGAAAACAACAACTCGGAGGCTCCGTGGTGCGAACCAAGACGGCAAACTGTATTACTCCTTTCAATCTTGACAAAGGCGGCGCGGATCCACTCCTTCCGTTCTTACCTTTCACAGTAAAAGCCCCGGACATAAAATATTTGCAGGCGAGTATTCCGCATTTTTGTCTTGTTTATTTGTCCCATTGCCCGTGTGTAAAGGCCTTAACTGTACCTTTAACACAGGATTTATTATTACTAACATGATATAAATATTTAACTTTTAAACTCCTTTAAACTCCTTACATTACCTTTCACAACAAAAGCCCTCAACAAAACGTCCGCAGAGTATTTCTCGTTTATTCGTCCATCACCGGTGTTTTAAACGTAGATATTTTTCTTCTCTCAAATATGTAGATACTCACACCTGGTCACAACGCGTTAGTGATCATAACATCATAACAAAAATAACAAACCAAAAACAGAAACATAAAACATTAGAAATGTTACATCTGTACTGTACCTTTAAGAGGCGCAGGATTAATTGTAACTAACATGAAACGTCGCGGTTGTCGTCAATACCGGCATATCTCTACACCCCGAGTCCCGGGGGGATTGGGGCTAATCGATGTACACTGTGAGATACATATTGGGATTTCATCCGGCATGGCATGACTGCTGCTTAACGACCAAAGTAAAAAAAAAAAGATATAAATTGACCACAATCAGAACATGCAATATGTCCATATGTGCTGCTGTAGAGGGACCTCATAATGTGTTGAGCTCGCCTTAGAAAGCGCGCAGTTTGTGCCGTCGCTTATAAAAACCTTACACAATAACGAGGAAGCCACGTGATTCCAAAGCTGTGGAATATTCTGTTGACATGCAGTCAAACAGAACTGCGTTTTCTCAATGATACAGCCCGCACGGGGACTTCCGTTTTTTTATTATTATTTTTTATTTAACCTCAAATTGTGTTGCGCAGCCTTTCATGGAACACTTCTGGGTGCATCGTGGTAGCGGCACCGGGCAGCTCTCCAAAGCCACTGCGTCGCTTCAAATGAGAATGAATACTTCCATTTCAAAAGAAGAAAAGAAGAAAAAAAAAAGGTCGGGAAGGAAAATAAGTCAACACATTTGTCTTCAGACAACATCCAGGTCTGCTCGTCGCCTAAGCAACCAGCGGCATCAAAAAGATGCGTAAAGCTGTGTCTTTACGACAAAACCACTGCTGCCTCTCCGGACACAACACAATGAACAACAACAACAACAACAACAACAACAACAACAAATCCCACCGGTCCGGACTCTTTACCGCGACGGTGTGATCCACACTTTAAAGAAATCTGACGTTCGTAGTTTTTAATATACAGCCTTGGGGGATCCATATTACGCAACACGCATGCAAAGCGTGCGCAGCCGTGTGTGTGCGTGTGTGCGTGTGTGTGTGTGTGCGTGTGTGTGTGTGAGAGAGAGAGAGAGAGAGAGAGACTGAAACGATCCCTGGCAATGTATGGGGGATTACACGGATAATTAAGAGTGCGTGACAAAGTGGAAGAGAAGTCTGCTTTCGACGGCGGTTGCGCGGTCGGAGGTGACGCACGCGAGGGGCAAACAAGCGTCGGGTGCCAGCGCCCCTGCGTTTTGGGTACAGGAACCCATGTGTATGGGGGGGTTGAGAACTTACTTTTCCTGCGCCGCGTTCTCCTTGATGGCTACCAGGGCGGAGTGGTTGCCCTGCTGGAGCCTGCAGGTGGCCAGGTGCCGTTGGTGCTGGTCCTTCAGGCACACGTTCTCTTTGCAGAGGTCCGTCACCTGGAGCTCCAGCTCCTCGATCCGGACCCGCTGCTTCTCCAGCAGCCCCTGCTGCGTCTCGATGATCTTGTTCAGCTCCGCGAGGTACTCCGCCGCCTTGCTGGGGTTCTCCGCCGGGTTCTCCATCTCGTAAAAGCCCCGTTGCCCGTCCATCGGGGAGGCGATATCCACACACAAGCCAGAAGAAGAAGAAGAAGAAGAAAAAAAAGCAGCCCTTTCTCCCCGTTTACTCGCGCGCGCGCTCGCGCGCTCAGTAGTAGCGAGAGTGAGCGCTGTCAAATCCAGAGATCCTCCTCCGCCCCGACATGGCTGCTGGCTTCTGTTTGTCGGGTAGTTGTGGCAGCTTTAAGCCGTGAAGTTGTCCCGGGTTCGGTGCGCTGCTGTTCGCCGCCGCCGCCGCGTCCACACTCCGCTCTGCACCGCTACAGCCGAACTAACCTCCAGTCAGCCGCTCACAGGCAGCCGCTCAGTACATGGTGGTGGTGGGGAGGGGGAGGGCAGGGGGGTTTAACTCGTTCGGCGCTGGAGGTTCAGCGCCCCAGCTGCTGCGCGTGCCGAGGAGGTCTGTGTGTGCGCGTGCCGAGGAAGGTCTGTGTGTGCGCGTGCAGAGGAGGTTTGTGTGCTCTGGGACGGGGGACGGGGGGACGAGCTTGTTCGAAGCATCTACTCAACAGGTTTCCCCCGCCAAATCACAGGTGCGCGCGCTCACCTCGACGGCCGTGCGCACTGGCGCGTGGGGTCAGCTGTGTGTGTTTGCTCGTGCACCCATCCCCTCCCCATCCCTCCACCAGCGTGCAAAAACCGGCAGGTTGGGGAAAGACACGGGGTTCATGCTTTTATTAATCATTACAGACAAGAGTTTATTCTAAAGATCATTTCGAATAATCCACTTTTCAAAACTTTTCTGGAAACCCTTGTTAAAATGATATCTATTTGATGGTGCTGTCAAGAGCCCTCCGAGCATGTTAAAAATGAGCCGCTGGGTCCCGATGAGCACCAACAGTGAATGTAGGAGTATGCTTTATGTAACGCCCACCTCAGCTAACCCTATGTCGTCACGTGGCCCGTACCATAGCCGAGGGGGCGAAGCCAGATGTGGTGTGAGAACCTCTGGTTCTGCGAGTGAAGCCCATGCAGACATGTCTTAAAACTTGCATTCTCTCTCCTGACCACCAGGGGGCGACTCCTCTGATTGTATAGAAGTCTATAGAAAATGACTCTACTTCTCTCTTGATTTATTCCCTCAGTAAACATTGTAAACATGAGTTTATGTCTCAATCTCTAGTTTCAAGTCTTCTTCAATACAGCATGATGTTCATTTAGTAAATTATGATCCATTTAGAGTCAAACAGACCATAAAGTAGGGGATGCTTTAGGGCGGGCTTACTGTGATTGACAGGTCTCTACCACAGCCATATACGGTGTCTCTACGTCACTCCTCCGTATTCCGAATATAGTCTTTGGGCGTGAGGTGCAGCTTGACCGTATTGTGCAATGTTTTTTTGTCGGCCCACTTGGTGACAGCAGAACGAGCCTCGAACGTAACACTGACCTATTATCGCCATACGTCGATACGAGGAACATGTTAGCGAACAGCGAGCTCATTTACACAGCCAGCAGGCTCAGGGCCACATTAGCATTCACTCAGTCAGGTTTAGTCCGGTATCAACTCTCCCCCTTTAGCTCTGTTTTGTTCTCCACCAACTCCTGAAAGAAAAGCCGATATTCACCAACTCTTGAGGTAAATATCTTTAGCTGTTAGGAACCACAACGAGGAGCGGGAGTTTCCATGGAGCCGCGGATTTGGGTGATAATTCTCAATGGGGTGGTCTCTATGAGTGACATTTAACCTGTTCGTATTAAGGTATTGATCGGTGCTAGCTGATATGATGAAGGTTAAGAGGTTGAACTACGTATACGGAGACACAAGACCGGGACTCATCATCAACATCTTCATCATGCCAGTAGACGTAGTCCCTGGGGTGTCAAGCCCCGGGACAGCTGTCCGCTCTGTCACCAGGAACACATCAAGTGTTCCGGTCTTCATACTTGGAAGTGTTCTTTCGTTTCTTATTTCCTTAAGTTTTAGGTCATTCAATCCCTTTCACTTTTCCTACAACCTTAAAGTGCCAATCCTTAAGATTTCAGTTCTGGGTGTTCCGGGTTTTTGTTGAACATCAAGTTTATGAATTGCGTGCATAGCTCTATTTTTGTGTGTGTATTCAATAGAGCAAAGCCAATGCTTTTTTTTGTCTAGTTTTTTTCTCCCGTGGAATGTTGCCACAGTTTGTAATCCTGCTAATGTAAGAATATTGCAATACTTTTTTCATCAGCGAGCCATAGGCTCAATCACCAATGTGTTACATCATTTGGTGACTTAACGGATATTTATTTAAATGAAAGTCTTCCAGATTGCCACCCTAACCAAGAACCCTCCTGCACTGCTGTTTCACGCTCCATTAGACTTTATTAAAAGTAGGCTACAGCCTGCACATTAAGCTGCTATCAGCATTTTTTTTCTCTGCAAATATACCTTTGAGGAAGGGACAAAGCAATTTATTTCTTGTATGCTTTTATTTTGTCGGGGGGGAATCGTTTCAAGCACATGGTCATTGTATTCAACCCCTAGGCAACCAGGAGGCCCCTAACCCTTACCTCCACACATCCCATCATGGGTGTGACGTGGGGCCATTATCATTCTGACATGTGCATCTGCATATATTTTAGATTAGGTTCCAATACCCATACTACCGTACTATTTAGTATGCCGGATAAAGATTTAGCATGTCCGAATACATAAAAAATACCAGGATGTTCTCCTGCATCCGGTCGTGTTTCACATTATGCAAACCAGCATGCTCTTCTGGCTATTCTGACCCACAATCCTTTGCTCAGCCATATTTGAGCAAAAGGGTCAAAGATCAAGGGGTGCATCCCGAGTCTCTTATTTGTCGTTTCCCCGTTCCCCGCTCCTCGCTTGAAACGGAAGTTGTTCTGCACCGCCATATCGACGGCTATCCCAAAGCTCTTATTTCTGCTCTGAGGATCGAGGAACGAGGAGGCATCTCGGAGGAGCGAGGAGGGATCTCTGAGGAGGGATCTCTGAGGAGCGAGGAGGGAGGGGGGATCTCTGAGAAGTGAGGAGGGTTCTCTGAGGAGTGAGGAGGGATCTCTGAGAAGTGAGGAGGGTTCTCTGAGGAGCGAGGAGGGATCTCTGAGGAGCGAGGAGGGTTCTCTGAGGAGCGAGGAGGGATCTCTGAGGAGCGAGGAGGGAGGAAGGATCTCTGTGGGGCGAGAAGCGAGGAGGGATCTCTGAGGAGCGAGGAGGGTTCTCTGAGGAGCGAGGAGGGTTCTCTGAGGAGCAAGGAGGGATCTCTGAGGAGCGAGGAGGGAGGAAGGATCTCTGTGGGGCGAGGAGGGAGGAGGGATCTCTGAGAAGGGAGGAGGGTTCTCTGAGGAACGAGGAGGTTCTCTGAGGAGCGAGGAGGGATCTCTGAGGAGCGAGGAGGGAGGAAGGATCTGTGGGGTGAAGCGAGGAGGGTTCTCTGAGGAGCGAGGAGGGATCTCTGAGGAGCGAGGAGGGATCTCTGAGGAGCGAGGAGGGTTCTCTGAGGAGCGAGGAGGGATCTCTGAGGAGCGAGGAGGGAGGAAGGATCTCTGTGGGGCGAGAAGCGAGGAGGGATCTCTGAGGAGCGAGGAGGGTTCTCTGAGGAGCGAGGAGGGTTCTCTGAGGAGCAAGGAGGGATCTCTGAGGAGCAAGGAGGGAGGAAGGATCTCTGTGGGGCGAGAAGCGAGGAGGGATCTCTGAGGAGCGAGGAGGGTTCTCTGAGGAGCGAGGAGGGTTCTCTGAGGAGCAAGGAGGGATCTCTGAGGAGCGAGGAGGGTTCTCTGAGGAGCGAGGAGGGATCTCTGAGGAGCGAGGAGGGAGGAAGGAGGAAGGATCTCTGTGGGGCGAGAAGCGAGGAGGGATCTCTGAGGAGCGAGGAGGGTTCTCTGAGGAGCGAGGAGGGTTCTCTGAGGAGCAAGGAGGGATCTCTGAGGAGCGAGGAGGGAGGAAGGATCTCTGTGGGGCGAGAAGCGAGGAGGGTTCTCTGAGGAGCGAGGAGGGTTCTCTGAGGAGCAAGGAGGGATCTCTGAGGAACGAGGAGGGAGGAAGGATCTCTGTGGGGCGAGGAGGGAGGAGGGATCTCTGAGAAGGGAGGAGGGTTCTCTGAGGAACGAGGAGGGTTCTCTGAGGAGCGAGGAGGGATCTCTGAGGCGCAAGGAGGGTTCTCTGAGGAGCGAGGATGCACGAGAGCAGGCTTCCAGGAAGTGTTTTACCGCTCGACACGCCCCTTCATTGTTCATCAGTTATCTGATTGGACGCTGCAGCTGATCAGACTGATCGCTGGAGTTTCATACAGAGTGAAGACGGATCACAGATTAAAGTTATATATTTGATCTGTTTTCTGATTCACCATCTGGTTAAAATATATGTTCATTGTGGGTCTGAACAACAAAATGACTACAAACAACTTTCTTCATTTATTAGAAAGATTTGTCTTTTCTTGATCTCTTGTTTCCCTCAATAACCTTTATTATGGATACAGTTCAAATCAGAGAGCTGGAGAGATGAAACACTTTTTCCGTCATTTATCATCATTTCCCTTCAGTCACGTGAGGCTGATCATTCCTGACTGTTGGGTTTGATAAATTATGTAATTTCAATTTCCCCCGAAACATTGAGCCTATTAAACTAATTCCAGTGTTCAAGAGAAACAATAATCATATTCTGGGTTATTTAATAATGACATCACAATCTGAATTTCAAAACATATCGATAATTCATAAAAAAGACAAACGCATTCCGCTGGTATAAATCGATCCTGCGCTTAGAAGCATGATGCAGAACGCAGTATAAATACCACACACTGAATAAATACTTAATGCAGTTTGTTAAACAGCTTTCTTTTGCAAAACCAAGTCTACCTACAGGTACAAATAAAAGTAACCTGAACCTGAACCTGAGGTAACAGGGTACAGAGAGAAAACACCTCTACTCTATTAGTAATGATAACTATGTCTCTATTAGTATTAGTACACTGATGATAACTGTGTCTCTATTGGTATTAGTACACTGATGATAACTGTCTTTATTAGTATTAGTACAGTGATGATAACTGTCTTTATTAGTATTAGTACACTGATGATAACTGTCTTTATTAGTATTAGTACAGTGATGATAACTGTCTTTATTAGTATTAGTACAGTGATGATAACTGTCTTTATTAGTATTAGTACAGTTCATGTGTGCAGACACAAACTCTGTCAAAAGACAGCTGATCCAGATGTGATCAGCTGATCCAGATGTGATCAGAAACAGACGTCGCTTCACGTGACGCTTTCGAGGAAAGGACGTCTCATTTCTCTTAAAACATATTTCCTCGTTTCCTCTCTCCTCGCATGGAAAAGACGCAAGTGAAGGAAACAGGGATGCAGTTGAGAGACTCGGAGATGTACCCAAGGTGCCATTTGGTTGAGGAAGGACTGTGTCCGACTGAGTGTGTACTACATGCAGTAGTACGCACTGAGACAGGCAGTGCGTACTGCATGCAGCAGTACGCACTGAGACAGGCAGTGTGTACTACAAGTCATTGATTAGAACACAGCTTACGTGTTACATGATGTCGCGTCACAATCCATCTGCTGCTGCGATCATATGACTATGCATTTATTTAGCAGGGCCCGAACCCGACGTCCCCCCTTCAGGGCCCGAACCCGACGTTCCCCCTTCAGGGCCCGAACCCGACGTCCCCCACTCAGGGCCCGAACCCGACGTCCCCCCTTCAGGGCCCGAACCCGACGTTCCCCCTTCAGGGCCCGAACCCGACGTCCCCCACTCAGGGCCCGAACCCGACGTCCCCCCTTCAGGGCCCGAACCCGACGTCCCCCCTTCAGGGCCCGAACCCGACGTCCCCCACTCAGGCCCCGAACCCGACGTCCCCCACTCAGGGCCCGAACCCGACGTCCCCCACTCAGGCCCCGAACCCGACGTCCCCCCTTCAGGGCCCGAACCCGACGTCCCCCCTCAGGCCTCAAACCCTGAACCCTCAGGGACCTAACTGCCATCACCTGGTGAAAGGTTGGGTGTGAGAGGCTGCGAGGGCTGGAAATGGCGTAAATACGAACGGGACAGCAGATTGCTGGGACACATCATGTTACCATGACAACCTCGTAACATGTTGTGTACATTTTTATTCCCTGATTTGAATGTCTTCAAGACTCTTGCTTTACAAGACGAGAGGTAATTGTCAAACAATCTACTTTACTTATTTTTGTCAAAACTGCTCCAATAGTTAAAATAAATGTTTGTAATATCGTCCCTGCCTGCATTCCTCTCATTTCATGTGTTCTCATGTGCCATCTTTAAATCCGTAATGTTTTTCGTGTAAATTCACAATGCATGTCTGTTTACTTTCCCCTACATCTCCGGCTTCCACGACAGCAACCCCGTGTTTTAACGTCACTACGCTATGAATTGTGGGTTGTTTCTCCTGGGCAAAGTTTGCAGAAATGCGGACGCACGGAAAACGCTCACAAACGTCTGCGAGAGAGCCCCCCAAGCACTCGGCAGGAGAGCCCTGAACCCTCACGGACTTTTTCAGGAACTCGCAAGTCTCTTTGAGCATGTAGATCAGGGTTGGGTCCAGATGTGACCTTTGAACCCTCGGACACATTGAATAAACACACTGCTACTTACAGCCATCCAGCATCGCCGGGCCTCATTTCGGACACTGAAATGCTTCGTCTTTATCTTATTAAGGCTGAACTGACCGACACAAAGAACGACAGAGAGGCAGAGAGGCTGTCCTCCTCCGGGTTTGAGGAGCTGCTAATGACTTCTCCAGGTTTCTGCTCTCTCTCCTTTCTTTTTTTGCACACGGGGGCATATTCTCCCCGTACAGGGGAAACAACCAGACACACATACGCAGCCTGTCATTATCCCTCACACTCACATGCCGGATGGTTCTTTCACACGGCTGTCGCCCTCTAGTGGTCCGCCGAGGTCAGGGCACACACAGTCAAACGGTGAGGGTGGCTGCTGCTGTCCATTCTCCAAGCCGAATATGTGGCTTGTGAGGCCGCGGGTGGGAGGCCATGTGCACCGCATCGAGGCACAGATGCAGGGTTTCCCAACGGGAGGCTCGCCGCTCCACTGACGGACACAACGCGGCCCATCCTCCATCGGCCAACCAAATCGCACCGCGTCATCCGAGGAGAAGATGCGGAAAGATCACGTGCACAATTCACCGGAAAGACCACGCGATCCTTCTTCCCTTGTAGAAATCTCCAAAGCATGGAAAGGAGAGTAGAGGTGAGGTAAACTGGAGAGATATTTTTTATTTATTTCCCCCCTTCTTTCTTCAGGAGTTATATTTAGACTCTAAGGGTGTGCACATGTAGTTCCCAGTTGATGTGAGCTTTATGTGAGAATTCCAATTTGATCTCACAAAAGGCCAATGTATGAAAGGTTGCTACAGTAACGGTGACAGCAGTAGCAGCTGTAGCGCTACACCCTATACGTGTGTGTGTGTGTGTGTGTCCCGCCCCCCTCACACCCGAGATGAGAGAGAGACGGACTGAAGAGGCTGAAGTGTGCAGCTCACACTCTGCCGCAGACGGGAAAACTGAAACCCGGGTATTAAACACACATGGGAGTGTCTGTTTAATGCCACCTCACGGCTTGGGATTCAATTTGACTGCCGTGAGATGCTATCTTTTCTTAGAAGAACATTTCTGGAAGATGTCTCCAGCAATGGGAGGATGAAAACAATATTCCTATTTGCCAATATCGTGTCCAGTGGGACACTGTAGGAACAGTGCCCATGGACTGGCAGACCGGGGTGGTGGTTCCCATTTTCAAAAAGGGAGACCGGAGAGTGTGCTCTCTATCGGGGTATCACACTACTCAGCCTCCTGGGGAAAGCTTATGGAGGGTGCTGGAAAGGAGGCTCCGACCGATTGTCGAACCTCGGATTCAAGAGGAGCAGTGCGGATTCCGTCCCGGTCGTGGAACAGTGGACCAGCTCTTTACCCTCGCAAGACAACTGGAGGGGTTCTGGGAGTTTGCCCAACCAGTCTACATGTGTTTTGTGGACTTGGAGAAGGCCTTTGACCGGGTCCCTCGGGGGTTTTTGTCGGGGGTGCTGCGGGAGTATGGGGTGCCAGACCCGTTACAACGGGCCATCCGGTCTCTGTACGACTGCAGTAGGAGCTGTGTTCGTATTCTCATGCAATAAGTCAGACGCGTTCCCGGTGGGTGTTGGCCTCCGCCAGGACTGCCCTTTATCACCGGTCCTGTTCGTGACTTTCATGGACAGGATATCTAGGCGCAGCCTGGGGGAGGAGAACGTCAGGTTCGGGGGTCTCAGGATCGCCTCTCTGCTGTTCGCAGATGATGTGGTCCTGTTAGCCTCTTAGGACCATGACCTCCAGCATTCACTGGGGCGATTTGCAGCCGAGTGTGACGGGGCGGGGATGAGAGTAAGCACATCCAAATCTGAGGCCATGGTGCTCTGCTGGAAACCGGTGGTTTGCTCCCTCTGGGTGGGGACGCAGTGCCTACCACAAGCGAAGGAGTTCAAGTATCTCGGGGTCTTGTTCACGAGTGAGGGTAAGATGGAGCGGGAGATCGACCGACGGATCGGTGCGGCTGCAGCAGTAAAACAGGCGCTGCACCGGACCGTCTTAGTGAAGAGGAGCTGAGCCAGAAGGCGAAGCTCTCAATTTACCAGGCGGTCTACGTTCCGACCCTCACCTATGGTCACGAACTCTGGGTCGTGACCGAAAGAACGAGGTCTCGGATACAAGCGGCCAATATCGTCACTGTGATCACGATTGTCTGTCGTGAGTGAAAATTTAAGGTCTGTGGTTCAACTTCCGCCTGGACTGATGCTGTCGTATTTCCTGTCACTCTCTGCACTGACTCACCAAATAAAAGCAAAATACTTTTTTTTTTTACTGTACTGCTAAACATGGTGTGCTGAACACAGGAATTTGAATTATTATGGCAAAATCCTCCGAGGCAGACTGATGTCTGGATTTAACGACCTTGGTAAATAAACAGCCTAAATACTAAGCAAATATGATTAATAAATCTCATTATGTGCTGGATGAAAACAAATTTATCACAAAAAGCTCAATATTGTTTTTTTTTATAGAATCTGTGTTTGCCAAGGATAAAGGGCAGTGGGCTGACGATATATGGACTCAACCAAAATAGCATATTAAAACTGAACATGGTACAGAACATGATATTGTATGTGATTTGTCAGAAAAGATGTTGTGATGAAGTGCTCAGGTGAGATCTGGTATATTTAGCGTTGACCGTTTTTTCTGTCCTTTTCAGGGCGGACAGCGTGAGGCTTTGTTTCAAAGATAAAAGCATATGCACAAAGATTGGGTTGGCTGTTTAGGTGGTAATATAAATTAACCCGTTATATGGAGAAAGCCATGAGACAAGAGAAAAATTATATATATTTACGGAGATAATCTGTAGATCTTTTTATTTTTTAATTTTTTTCCATTTGCAGAAATTCACATCCTAATTTTCTAGAATTTAAGATGATGTCATCAAATGTCTTGTTTTACTGGGCAACGGTTTATTACATAAGAAAAAGATGCAGCAAAGTCTAAAGACAAACGAACTGGCTTAGAAACAGCTTTGTGGATACCATCGTCCCTAAATTCAATATAGCCATAATTCATATTTCCATTTGAAAGTATACCATTATATTACAGATGTGGATGCACAGTGGATGTTGCTGAGTGGCACCAGACACACAGTCCATAACCTTCCATTGTGTGCGCCATGATGAAACTGCACATCATAATACCATAGATGCTGTCATGTCACACATCCCCTGGATATTTATAGCAGCCATAGTGTTATTAATTCAGCAGGAGTGGTTGAGTTCATACCGTTCACATACGGACAGTTCACAACGAGCTTCACTCCCGATGAGGAAATAAAGAGAGACTGAGGACGATAGAACAGGAAACAACAAAACAAGACCAATCAGAAAGAATGAAATTGAGCGCAATAAAGCAACTAATTCGTTTAGAAATTCCAATTTCATTTATTAGAAGTGGTTGTTGGTGTGGACTGCAAAAGAGAGATACACTCTGTAAAATTGGCGAACAATCAAAAATGAATCAGATTTTGTTTCACTATGGCTCCTTTTGAAATCAGGATTATAATATGTTCCATATTATATCCTGAACAATATTATAGTTAGGATAACACGTTCTCAATCCCAACTCGTGTCCGACGTGGCTTGATCAGTGGCCCTACGTGTCACACTGACGCTCTACGGAACCCTTTAGTTTAGTGGCAGTTTTGCATGTGTCGTGTTGCGCTTGTTACTTGTTTACACTATAAAATGAAGATCGTGGTTTGGGTTCGAATAAATGTGTTTGTTACGTAGTTTAAGTTACGTAACTTATGGGACACCAACACTGGTCTCCTGGGTGAAAGTTTTTTTTGGGATCCATCCATCCACATACCTTCTCCCTATGCTGACTTTCTCGCTCTTTACACCACATCACCTGACTTCCTCCTTAACTATCGCCATGACTACGACCACGTAATGTCAGAAGAGCCGTCGACCAAGATGCCTTTTGGTGACTTGGGAGTGAGAACGGGCTGGAAAAACCACAACTGAGACTAGTGTGCATGAAAGGAGTTCATTATCATGTTGATGACATGACACAGACCAGGATGAGTGAAGCTGAAGGAAGTTCTATTAAAATATTACATTCACTTGGGCACCAAAACGTCCAGAAAAAAGCCCCATGTGCCCAATAAGGAGCTACTTTCAGTTATGACAAAGTACTCAGATTTATATTCCAAGCATGTACGTTTAAGCAGATCCACAGTGGCCTAGTTTGTTTATTGTGTTTCTATAATGTTCTCAGGAGTATACAAACAGACTGAGACTGCTTATTTCTCATACTGTCTTGAACATACACGCATGATGATAGCAGTCAGTTGGCTGTTGGCTGTTTTCCTTTGTGCTGCCTTCCAATGCAATTTTGAACAAAGGACGTGAGCTGATGCAAAGTGTTTGATCCGTTGGTCTTTGTCAGAGTTCTTTGATGCCAGCCTGATGCGCAGAGATCCCTTATGTGTTTTTAACAGCAGGGCTTGCAATACCACATGCACTGCGGCGTAAGTATGATTTGAGCTGTGCGTGTCATTCTCAGCTCTACAGAGAATCAGTTGTGTTCTGTAGTCATATCAGGATACAAGAAATGTAGTAGTCGATACCAACCTCCAGTTCTAAAAGGATGGAAGTGCTTTAACTTTAACTTATTTTTCACTAGACACACACACACACATTCACACACACACACACACTCGCGCGCGCGCGCACACACACACACACACACACACACACACACACACACACACACACACACACACACGTTGTGACTATATGTGCTACAGACAAAACAAAAACCTTCTCGAGCTTGTCCCCTCCACAACGGAACTCAAGTTCTCAGACAATGCTTTGAAGAAATGTTCATGTTGTCTACATTTTTTTGTTAACTAATGGAATGCAGTCAGAGGCAGCATCCGCAGTAAAAGTGCTGTGAGAAGTTCCCCAAAACTCCGGTTATTGATCATTCGCGACTCCTGCCGCCTTCTTGCGGTACACGGCGATGACATTTTCCATGCTTAACACTCCGGCTACATTCCAGCATTCAGTAAATATAACTCGCTCCAATCCATTTGGAATAATTGCTGCAGAAATATCAACACTTGACAATGCAAAATTAGCCGTGTGTACTCAATTTCCTCATGGGAATCATTAAAGTTTCATGCAGTCTGAGCAAATGTAATAATGTACAGTAAGTCGCCTCCCTGTGTGTGTGTGTGTGTGTGTGTGTGTGTGTGTGTGTGTGTGTGTGTGTGTGGCATATTTGTTAAGGTGTCGGATTACGTCTGAATTCATGTTTTTAAGAAGAGTTTGTTTCCGAGTACATTTGGATTTCAGAGGCAGACTCTGAAATTAGGCCAGCTTACTTTTTTTTGCCATCAGCTTTGTTAACATGCAGACATTCTATTGGGGCTGAGACATAAGCAAATAATGATAACTGACATGATGAAACCATTAACTTAATCACTGTACACCGTCTGGATAAAGAGCCTGTCAAGGCTCTGTGTGATAATTGGTCAGAGGTGACCCAAATACAAAAGAGCTTTAATCAAGAGACTTGAACAGATAAAGTTTGAAAAAAAAGTATGGATTCAAATTTTTAGTTTTTAATGGATTATGATTTGAAGGGCCTTCATCCTACTGTACTAGTAAAAATGTGAGAGAGAGTTGGATGGATGATTGGATGATGGATGGACGGATTAATAAATGGATGACTGGAGGATAGATGGATGGATGGATGGATAGATGGATAGAATAAACTTTATTCTTTGTAGTATTAGCATTATTTCATATAAATCAGTGACCAAAATCATATTTTTGACACCCGTTTACCAATATGCAAATAATAATTTGCAGATCTGTTTAGTCCCTGCAGAACGTACACTAGAGAACACGTGTTAACCCTTTCACAGCGTGTTTTCAGTACATGGAAGTTAATTGTAATGTTTTGGTCCCTTGAAAAAGTATTGTACAGCATTCGGTTTTACTTAGCTCCACCCTCTCGTTTCACTTCTAGTTTTTTAAAAAAAACAAATCAAGATGGCGACGGCCAAAATGCCAAAATTGAGGCTTTAAAACTGTAGTTCACAAACCAGTGGGTGACGTGATGGTCGATACCAATACCAGTGAAATTTCATGATTCTCGACAGCAAAATAGATATAATGAACACTTAGAGCTAATGTTAGAAAGTGAAACAGTTCATAATTCCCTCTCTAATATATTGTCATAGATTTGTTGTTCATAATGTAGCATTAGTATCAAGTATCGTCACGTTTTCAGAATTTTGGCTTTGACTTGGTACTGAAGTATCGGCTCTCCTGAAATCCTTTGTGTACAACACATTACTCCCAATAAAACAATAAAAAATATAATTAGCTACCTACATGTTGTTAGGCTTGTCGCAATTCACCCGGCCACGATTATTTGAGCTAACACGGAAACATTTTGCATAATTGTTGTATTCCACAATCAAGGGAATCTAAAGCTAACGTTACAAATGAGGCAACAAGAATAAAGTGAATTAGGTGCGTTTCCATAACGACGGTCTGGAAGCTGAGGCGGGAATGGTTAACATTGGCTTTGTGTTCCAACTTTGCAGATAAACTTTTGAAAATAAAATCAAGCCTCCGTCTACATCAATTAACTGTCTTTTGCCCATAAGGTCGGCCTTCACAACACTTTTAGAACACGCTATCTAACATACATCCATGTGCAGGTGAGGCATTGCCTCAGCAAACAATACACACATCACATCATTTCGATGATTGGCCATTGAAATGAACAAAACGGCCTCAGGGTGAGGGTTGTAATCACGTGCTTGGAAACTTTCACATGAAGAAACATTTTGCAGCAGTCAATGTTGGATTTGTTTTTCCGGTTAGATCCGGAGAGAAAGAATGACACATACGACGAAAGGTGCAGTAAAAAAAGATAAAAAAAATTATTAAAAAAAAGTATTTTGAGTCCTGAATAGTTTTTGAATGACAATTTAGGTCAATGACACTGAGTTATAAAACTACCATAGAGGATACTTATCAGTAGGATAAATTCATTGTTAATGTTCTCTTCATTTTTTTGATAAAAAGAATATGAATACAATATAATATTTGGTCCCCTGTAGCTAAAAGGTACAGTATCTCATTACTGCTATTCGTCACCTGCATATAGACACATACTGTGTGGTGGACAGCTGTTGGTATAGAATCTATTGGCCCAGTCCATCAGCTCCCTCCCGTCTCCCCTGCTGGGTTCTTCTGCCGTGTCTCTCAGATTGAAGGTTTGATAGATTCAAGTTTGAGTGAGGCTGACTTCAGAGCATTACTGCGGCACGTTCGATTGTGAATGATTGGGCCGAGCAGCATCCCAGTTTTTGTCCTTGGGCAATTACTAGAGGTAACCATTACTCTTCTGATTACGCGAGAGACGGGTAGTTTAACTGTTCTATTTTTAGCTCAAAACAGGAACTCGAAAAGCTTTTGCCACGGCTGTAGGTGCTGGGGAATTTATTCAGATTTTCTTTCTTCTTATGCAGTGCTCAGTGATATTTAGGCATCTTTACACTTTGCAAACATATCCATTACATACCTCTGTGACTGCTGTCATGGTGAGAAATAATCCATAGCAGCACTGTATGCGAGGTTGGAATATTGATTTTTTTTCAATAACCCTTGGCAATTTTTAGATATACAATGGATAAACGGGCTTGGAGAATAGAATGCATATTGGAAATGCATGCATTGTCTGCTTCTTTGTCCGCCTGGCAGAGCCCTGTGTCCTCAGCTGAATGCGTCACCAAACAACGCGTTTTATGTTTCTATGTCCGGTGTGATATCAGCACTCCTCATCGGCAGCGAGATGGAGCCAGTGGCGTTAACACTGCCATGCTATCTAGCATCAGGCATCTGTGGTGGGTTTGTCAACACGACAAAGACAGGTGTTGGGGCGCGCTCTGTTCCTTTAGTCAAACAAAGATGACAAAGCTGCTTCCACTGCTTTGTGCCATTTCTCAGATTAATGTTTGTCTCCAAAGGAATATATACTATACAAAGGATGTGTATTTGGCTAAATGTAGTGTTTTTAAAAGGTGTGTTCAGGTGGAACGGGAGGCAAATTTGAGAGGAATTGCCATGGCTGTATATAAAAAGCTGACATTGTCCATTGTGACATCACCCATTAGGTTGTGAACTACGGTTTTTAAGCCTCCATCCATCCATCCATCCATTGTCATCCGCTTATCCGGGGTCGGGTTAGCAGACCGACCCAGCAGGCCGACCCAGGCTCCCCTCTCACCCGCAACACGTTCCAACTCGTTCTGGGGGATCCCGAGGCGTTCCCAGGCCAGCTGGGAGATATAATCCCTTCAGCGTGTCCTGGGTCTTCCCCGGGGCCTCCTACCAGTTGGGCGTGCCTGGAAAACCTCTAACGGGAGGCGTCCAGGAGGCATCCTGATTAGATGCCTGAACCACCTCAGCTGACTCCTTTCGATACGAAGGAGTAGTGCCTCAACTCCAAGTTCCCTTCTGATGTCCGAGCTCCGTACCCTATCTCTAAGGCTGAGCCCGGCCACCCTATCTCTAAGGCTGAGCCCGGCCACCCTACGGTTTTTAAGCCTCAAGTTCGGCATTTTGGCCATCACCATCTTCTTTTTTGGCCGTAGCCATCTTGGCTTTTGGTCATCACCATCTTCTTTTTTGGCCGTAGCCATCTTGGCTTTTGGCCATCACCATCTTGTTTTTTTGTAACCTGAAGTGACATAGGATGGAACTTAGTACAACCGAATGCTGAGTAAGACATTTATAGAAACTAAAATGTTACAATGAACTTACATGAACTGAAAACACACTGAAAGGTTTAAAGTTCTGGGACAAAAACACTGACAACTCCTAGGAACGTACAACGCCGTATTACTTTGTGATGCAAATAATACCATTCAGCTATCTCCCCATATCAATACGTGTCATGTAATCGTCATGTGTATATATTTGTATATATAATTTATTTTCTTTTCCATTTTGATCCACCAAGGCCAATTGTGATTGTCTATGTGTTTGCCACCAGAGGTTGGGGGTGGGGACTTGTTGTTGTGTGTAATGAAGGCCCTCTCTTTGTATACAGCTTTAAGGAATAAGACACACACTCAAAGGGTTGAATGTTTTATTGGAATGTGTTAATGTTGGTTTCTGATAGATGTTGTGGCCTCGGGTGGAATTGTTTGAAGGCGGGGCCTGTAAAGACAAATATATGATTAGTTTGGCTATCTTTGCTAAAATGATGATTGAAGGTATAAACTATTGTTTCTTTGTGCAGTCAATTTATGGTTCCGGGAAGTACCATGTATTAATTAGTAGAGTGGTGTTTGTAAAGTTGAATTCCCTGTTCGGGCTTTATATGATCTCAATGGCGATGTGTAACACCAATAGAGCAGATGATTGGCATCAGTGGATAGGAATGTATTTCTTGTGTTGTAGGTAATTGTGTTGTCAGAGGAGGGGCAGAGTTACCTGTACTGTAGTGGGGTTGAGGTCCTCGCCAGCGGCAGGCTATATCAGACTGCCTCATTCAATAGAGCGCTGTCGCTGCCAGGACCACATGCTGCCCTTGGTCCACAGTAGAATGACTGCCATGAAATAAACACCTGGTTGGTCTGCACGTAACCTCTGTGTCAAGTGTCCTGCTTCTAAAATCAAGCCGCTACGTGGCCATCCTAACATTGTGTATATGTTTGCTCTTACCCTTGTTAGGATTCTTTTTTAAATTGATTACAGAAAAAAAAAGAAATTCTTGCTAATATTGTATACATCCAGGTTAGTACACAATATCCACATAGTAGGCTGTTGGAACGCCCTACATACTCAATTTTACATCACAATGAATAGTATGTGAGTATACGTTTTTTGAACAGAGCCATTGATTCAACTACAACTGCAGCCGAGCAGTAACCGTATCAGCAGCCACGGCTTCAAGCAGCTCAGCCAGGAAGAGCAGCTGCAGCTGAGCTCACAGCCAGCGGCTGTAGACTGTCGGAGCTCGGCCTTTAGAAAGGAGTAATGAGCAAAAATGCATCATGCGCAGTGTGTCACAGCGTCTCTCCTTTCTGGACCAACACACTCACCGTCCTCATGGATCAGAGGGAATGCAAAAGATAGTGTGAGGTAATGCAAGATTATTGCGAGGAAACACAAAAGTGATTCAGAAAATAAATACCCACCTTGATGCTTTGGGAAGTTAGTGTAATATAATGTGTCTAACTAACACTTACACAAAATTGTACCACTCCTAACTCATAGTCCAATGTATCAGTCATAGAAAATGTTAAATCTCCCCAATCAATATTTTTTTTATGACTTTATGTGACGTGAAATGGGTCCCTTGTTGTGACAAACTCACAGAGAATTATCAGTTATAGTGAAACATATCAGTGGAGCGTTTAGAAGCTAAAGAACAAGATATTTTTCATCGGAGTTGGTTGAGACCAAAAGAGAGCTCAAAGGAGTGTGACTATTGAGTGTGTAAATTCATCAGGTGGCCAGAAACACAACTCCGAATGAATGATAATGTTGCTGTATGTCCTCTGGGCAATTGTTTATGAAGTTTGTATTTTCAGCTTCCTCCACTGCCACTCGCTCCTAACTGCAGCTTTAAAGATGGATGTTCATTTTAAAAAGAACAAGGGGAGACTATTAAAAATGTTTTATGAATATAATTCCCCCGAGGCTTTGACAAACTGCAGCAGGTGGATGCTCAGGTCTAGCTTTGCCTCCATTGGAAAGCACTTACACTTTAGCTCCCCCTATGATATTATTGCAATCACTCTCTCTGTCCCTGTGTGGAGTTAGGATTCTGTATGATAGCTTAGGACTGAAACAATTGAAGGCTCAGTACATTCTCTAGGGTTTCCATAAGTCAACCTGAGAGATCAATTAAATCACCCAGTGAAGTGGAATATTAATCATAAACTATGAAGGCTGTATTGCCAGTTATAATTATAATAATTATATTTGCCGACTTGTTGCATGCCTTTCAAATTATCAGTCTAATAGGTCAAATGTTTTGTTTTTTTACTTCTATGTTTGTTTAATTATTGTTATAGCTAAATTAATTTGAATATATTTTTTACATTTCTTTCTTTCTTTTTGGCAGACTGTAGGCAGCAGGACAATCTGAAAACCTTACATTGATATATTGTCAGCTTGTAAAGTTGTACTAAGCAATTACCTTTTAGAGCTCTGTTTTGGTCTCCTCCTACAGTACCTCCTCACCTGCTAAATGCTTCACTGTGTTCAGAATCTAGTCGCGGTCTACGGTTTTTGTGATGGGCAGGTACTGCACAGTGGGTTTACCAAAGCCTGCACACTGAGCCTGAAGGAGGACAAACCAAGTTCTTGCTGCACAGCCACGGGAGCAATTTGGGGTTCAGTGTCTTGCCGAAGGACACAGTGACAGCATCCGTGATATCGGTGAGGTGAGGTGCCTGAGCAAAGCCCAAATGATATTCAAGACATTACCCAACCCAGCCACAGCCGGTCAGCCTGCTCTTTATCTTGTGTAGCATCAAGGGACGATAAATGAACTTGATTTCAAGTGATTAAGCAACACATTATAATAATAATATATAGTATAGTAGATGAAAAGCATACATTATATATATAATTCCTTCGATGTGCATGTATGTTATAATATGTATATCGAAATCAGAATCAGTGCCAAGTATAATTACGCAAAGATGGACTTTGACTTGATGAGTGGTGCAAAACAATAAACACGGTACAATAGTACAATGACATTACAAATAAAGATATGTATATATGTATAGAATATATAATGAATATGAAAAACAACAAACAAATATATGTACATTCAAATATATATATAAAACTCTTTAATTCTCCATTTAATTCAAAAGTGAAGTTACTCCCATAGGTTTGGTAATTTGGTCTAATATCTAATTCAGTATTTCTCAATATTATATATACAGTATATATCTATTTGTCTGATTTCTGTGCTTTTGGTCATGCAATTCATGTTCCTTTCATCTTGTGTAAGGAGATGAATGTATATAACATTAAAACATGTAAAAAGGATAAAAGAGTGCAGTTTTTTCTCTTGTTGCTCAATACTGATGAAAGATAATGTTACTCAGGCTGAAAGCAGCATGGCCATCCAGCGACATGTTTTTTCAAATGCTTCACAATCAGCGGGGCAAAAGATGTATTTTGCTGCTGTCAAACTCCACATTCTGAGACCCGCATAATGAGCGAGAGGAGAAATAAATGCAACACTTTCAAGCGAGTCAAACACATTTCAGCGAAATGGCACTTTGCAGTTTTGTAAACATCTCTCCGTGGCGCAATATTAAAAATGAATGAACAAGTGGCTCTTTCATCAAAATGACAGAAATTGTGAATAGAGGGTTAGGGTCGGTAGTGCCGGATGTTTATTGCAAACTGAATCCTCGCGGATAAATCAAACGACACTAATGGTATCGTTCCACGGAGGAACTATGAAGGGTGACAGACACTCTGTATTGTAATGCACATGATAACCGCAGCCCACAGAGTGGATTCACCATCGATATATGGGCGTTCAGTCGTTTCAGTCCCGGTGAGGGCTCGCCTGTTTGCTAAGCCACCAGCTTCAGGTATCTGATCGAAGCGAAGACAATGATTGAGCACAGCTCATCCAGCACTCATGCATTCTCATTATCAGAAGGACTTGAAGAGCTTTGAAGAAAAGCATCACCGCCCTGAAACTGCCGCCGCCTCGCTCCATCCTCACTGTCAGCACAGGTATGTTAGCTATCTCTCACAGCGGGGGTATGTGCCCCCTGCCCATGTGTGCTATAAATCAGCTCTGTCCCCGGGCTGACAGTCGGGCAGTGGACTGATCGGACCAACAGCGGCGTTGTGGAGAGGCGGGGGGAGGGGGGTGCTGAATCTGCAGTCAATAACCCAGCCTGGGTGAAAACACCGGGTGAATATAGGAAGACTCGCCTGCTGTGTCCATCTTTACATTTTGCTCGCCACATCTCACCGTGGAGCTGTTCTGATGGCCACAGGGGATGATATCTTCCTGAAACCTATTCCTCTGCCTGGTCAACTGGTTTAGTTTACATCAGGCTTTGTGTTGGGCTACTCTCTACTGTTGAGAAAAGGTTACTGTCATTACATCTACTCTTGCTATTGTAGTTGTAATGGCCAGAGGTCACTCCTGGTATTCTCAGACACACTCTTTGATGTGGTTTCCAGTCTTTAAGTGCTCATTCAAGTGACCTGTCAGACTGGAAGAATGTGTGAAATTCTGCCTATTTGAGAAGCAAAAACTGAAATTTCAAATTTGAGCAAGTGTCCTTAATATAGCCACCAGTCCATCTGGGTTTTTGTTTGTTTGTTTTTCTTTTACTTGGCCTTGGATTACTTGGATTTTTTTGTGTGACTGAAGTACCAGTCAATCAATCTATGCCAGGAGGTTCAGGCGTGGGCAATAGCAACAGCTTCATACCATAATCTTTTTTTTCCTTCTATTTTTCACCACTGGGGCAGCAAAAGAAGCTGTGAACACAACATTCACAAATTGACACGTGGCAACATTAGCATTTTTTTGGAACCATGTTTCAGGGGACCCCATTAATAGCTCCAATATTGCTCCACTATGTTCACCAGCTAGTCGCCAACTTTGTCTGTCTGCTGTTCTGGTGCTATATCTATGGGCAAAAAGATGTTAAAATGCTCCATAAAGCTACGACGACTGGAGAGTCAAAGGGAAATTTCGCCTAATTTCGTGACTTCGACTGGAGTGATGTACCAATGGCACAGATGTTCGCTGTAGCTAGAGACTTTTGAGTTTTCTTAGGAACTATTGAATAATAGACGTCTACTGTTAATTTGTTATTTATAAGCTTTCATTATGAAGCAGCAAAGTCGGGAACTGTTGTGTGTTCATCAGCAGTAACTCAACACGACTCTTATACAGCCGACAGTGAACATGACAGTAAATTAAAGCAGATATCTCAAAGTACAAACAGGTGACGCAGGAGAGAAACTAAACTTCAAACAACAGATATTTAGTCAGAAGCTACAAAAGTATCGAGAGGTTTTTCAGAAAGCGTCTTTCACTGCGGTCTCCTGCACAAACATGAGTTGAGTTTAACGTGGAGCCTAAATCCAAAGTTTACAATGTCACTAGGTGGATCTCTTTTCACATGGCTAAATCGCCATGGTAACTTATGCTGCACACCTACATATAGTGCACACCTTGATGTTTGAAAATCAATAGACACATAATTTCACTGCCCATCCAGGGCATGAAAGCTCTGACCATAATTAGGCTACATGTTTGCATTTCGTTAAATGAATGTTGTTCTCGCCATATATTGCTATATTCATATCATATTTTCACTTCTTGAGTCGTGCGCTTGAGGTCCCGCAGACTGGATGCATTGCCTTGCATTACTTTGTTTCCTGTACTTTTATGTATGCTGTGGGTGATGAGAAGATATCAAAGTAAGCCTTCTTACTGCATCTAGCAGTGAGGTTGAGAATATCCCTCAGAACGATTCTTAATTTTAGGTGATGAAAACATAGTAATGAAAATTATATTCAATTTCTGCCAGTAGATCCTACACACTGGACCTTTAATGCACGCAGTGGCCCTGACATCATTGAGTCAGAACAATATGACAATCAACACACAAAAAACAGAAGTCCATACAAAGGTATTGTATTCATCACTGAGTGATTCCTCAAAAGACTTTCGAGAAAAAAATCGTAAGCGTCTTTGTAGAGGTCAATGCGATTAAGTTCCCGACGCAGAAAGAAAGCAACCTTCTATTCAAGCAGCAGGTGAACTGCCGCAGGCGACAGTAAGACTTTTTTTTCCCTGAGAGCTAGAGCACCAGCTACTGTTACAGAGCTCCACACGCTCATCAGCTGGACATGTGCTGAATGGAGAGGCTCATTTTATCACCAGGAAGACTGAGAACAGACGCCGTCACAGAGTGTAGCGGGCACGTGTCACAGGATGCTGCTGCAGTGCTCATGGAGTGTATGTGTGTGTGTGTGTGTGTGTGTGTGTGTATGCAGTGAGATGAGTGTCTGACAGAGTTGGATTACCATTACCATTCTTGGTATGATCTCAGCCAAGGCCTGGATTGCCCTGTTTGTTCAGAATTGGATGGGGACATAACATCTGAATCCCAGACCAGTGACACACATACTGTAAATGTAAAAACACAAAACATTCATTAAATACATTCCATTAACAGCTTATCCTAATCAGGGTCGCAGGGCAGCTGAAGCTACATTGGGTGAAGGCAGAGTTCACCTGGACAGGTTGTCTGCACACATAGAGACAGACAACCATTCACACTCACATTCACACCTACAGGCAATTTAAGACTTCAATTAACCTGAGCTGCATGTCTTTGGACTGTGGGAGGAAGCCAGAGAACCAAAAGGGAACTCACAGGGAGAACGTGCAAACTCCACACAGAAAGACTACCCAGAATGGGAACCGAACCCGGATATGAACACCTCCCTCTGTGAGGTGACAGTGCTAGCCACTGCACCACCGTGCAGCCCACATTAAAAGCATCTACAAGGCAATTTAAATCAAGTACATCTATATTATCAGTTATCTAGGATTACTTTACATTATGCTAAATAGCTTTATCATCCATCCATCCATTTTCCTCCGCTTATCGGGTCGCGGTGGCAGCAGGCCTAGCAGGCCGACCCAGGCTTCCCTCTCACCCGCAACACGTTCCAGCTCGTTCTGGGGGATCCCGAGGCGTTCCTAGGCCAGCTGGGAGATATAATCCCTCCAGCGTGTCCTGGGTCTTCCCCGGGGCCTCCTACCAGTTGGGCGTGCCTGGAAAACCTCTAACGGGAGGCGTCCAGGAGGCATCCTGATCAGATGCCCGAACCACCTCAGCTGACTCCTTTCGATACGAAGGAGTAGCGCCTCAACTCCAAGTTCCCTCCGGATGTCCGAGCTCCTTACCCTATCTCTAAGGCTGAGCCCGGCTACCCTACGGAGAAAACTCATTTCGGCCGCTTGTATCCGAGACCTCGTTCTTTCGGTCACGACCCAGAGTTCGTGACCATAGGTGAGGGTCGGAACGTAGACCGCCCAGTAAATTGAGAGCTTTGCCTTCCGGCTCAGCTCCCTCTTCACCAAGATGGTCCGGTGCAGTGCCTGTTTTACTGCTGCAGCCGCACCGATCGATCTCCCGCTCCATCTTACCCTCACTCGTGAACAAGACCCCGAGATACTTGAACTCCTTCGCTTGCGGCAGGCACTGCGTCCCCACCCGGAGGGAGCAATCCACCGGTTTCCGGCAGAGCACCATGGCCTCGGATTTGGATGTGCTTACCCTCAGCCCCGCCGCGTCACACTCGGCTGCAAATCGCCCCAGTGAATGCTGGAGGTCATGGTCCGAAGAGGCTAACAGGACCACATCATCTGCGAACAGCAGAGAGGCGATCCCGAGACCCACGAACCCGACGTTCTCCTCCCCCCGGCTACGCCTAGATATCCTGTCCATGAAAGTCACGAACAGGACCGGTGATAAAGGGCAGCCCTGGCGGAGGCCAACACCCACCGGGAACGCGTCTGACTTATTGCCGAGTATACGAACACAGCTCCTACTGCAGTCGTACAGAGATCGGATGGCCCGTTGTAACGGGTCCGGCACCCCATACTCCCGCAGCACCCCCCACAAAAATCCCCGAGGGACCCGGTCGAAGGCCTTCTCCAAGTCCACAAAACACATGTAGACTGGTTGGGCAAACTCCCAGAGCCCCTCCAGTAGTCTTGCGAGAGTAAAGAGCTGGTCCACTGTTCCACGACCGGGACGGAATCCGCACTGCTCCTCTTGAATCCGAGGTTCGACAATCGGTCGGAGCCTCCTTTCCAGAACCCTGGCATACACTTTCCCCGGGAGGCTGAGTAGTGTGATACCCCGATAATTCGAGCACACTCTCCGGTCCCCCTTTTTGAAAATGGGAACCACCACCCCGGTCTGCCAGTCCATAGGCACTGTTCCCGACCCCCATGCGACATTGAAAAGGCGTGTCAGCCAAGACAGCCCAACAACGTCCAGCGCCTTCAGCATCTCAGGGCGAATCTCATCCACCCCTGGCGCCTTGCCACCAAGGAGCTTATTGACTACCTTAGTGGTCTCTGCCAAGGATATGGATGCGACCCCCCCCCCAAGTCTTCAGGCGCTGCCTCCTCTCTAGAGGACATGTTGGCCGGGTTTAGGAGTTCCTCAAAGTGCTCTTTCCACCGCCCGACGATGTCCCCCGTCCGGGTCAGCAGTTCCCCCGTCCGTGCTGAGCACAGCCTGGGGTAAGCCCTGCTTTCCCTTCCTGAGCCGTCGGATGGTTTGCCAGAACTTCCTTGAGGCCAACCGAAAGTCCTTCTCCATGGCCTCCCCGAACTCCTCCCATGCCCGAGTTTTAGCGTCCGCGACCACTGCAGCTGCAGCCCTTTTGGCCTGCCGGTACCTCTCAGCTGTTTCAGGAGACCCCCGAGCCAACCAGGCCCGAAAGGCCTCCTTCTTCAGTTTGACGGCTTCGGTGACCTTCCGACCACAGCTCCTAGCGGCCGCGTCCACAATAGAGGCTTTGAACATGGTCCACTCGGATTCCATGTCCCAAGCCTCCCTTGGGATGTGTGAGAAGTTCTTCCGGAGGTGGGAGTTGAAGACCTCCCGGACAGGATCCTCCGCCAGACGTTCCCAGTTCACCCTCACTACATGTTTGGGCTTGCCGGGTCTCTCCAGCCGATTCCCCCGCCATCTGATCCAACTCACCACCAGGTGGTGATCAGTTGACAGCTCTGCTCCTCTCTTCACCCGAGTGTCCAAGACATACGGCCGCAGATCAGATGAAGCGATTACAAAGTCGATCATTGATCTACGGCCTAAGGTGTTCTGGTACCAGGTACACTTATGAGCCACCCTATGTTCGAACATGGTGTTCGTTATGGACAAACCGTGGCTAGCACAGAAGTCCAACAGCGAGACACCACTCGGGTTCGGATCAGGCAAGCCGTTCCTCCCAATCACCCCCCGCCAGGTTTCTCTGTCGTTGCCCACGTGAGCGTTGAAGTCTCCCAGGAGAACTATGGAGTCAGCAGGAGGCGCCCTTTCCAGGACCCCTCCCACCGACTCCAAGAAGGCCGGATTCTCTGAACTGCTGTTCGGTGCATAGGCACAAACAACAGTCAGAGCCTTACTCCCCGCAACCCGCAGGCGCAGGGAGGCGACCCTCTCGTTCTCCGGGGAGAACTCCAACGCGGCGGCGCTCAGCCGGGAGCTCGTGAGTATCCGCACTCCCGCCCGGCGCCTCTCACCCTGGGCAACTCCAGAAAAGGACAAAGTCCAACCTTTCTCCAGGAGCTTGGTTCCAGAGCCAGTGCTGTGCGTGGAGGTGAGGCCAACTATATCTAGCTGGTACCGCTCCACCTCCCGCACCAGCTCCGGCTCTTCCCCCGCTAGCGAGGTGACGTTCCACGTCCCTAGAGCTAGTCTATGCCGCCGGCGATCAGCTCGCCCAGGCCCCCTGCCCGGCCTGCCGCCCGGTCCACATAGCACCCGACCCCGATGCTTATCCCTGCAGGTGGTGGGTCCACAGGGTGGCTGCTCCATGATGTTTCTTCGGGCTGAGCCCGACCGGGCCCCATGGGCAAAGGCCCGGCCACAAGACGCTCGCCTACGAGCTCCCCTCCTGGGTCTGACTCCGGGAGGGTGCCCCGGTTTCCCTGGTCCGGGCGAGGTGGCTGTACTCCGTGGGCTGCTGTTCATCTGGGTTTTTGAACCGCTCTTAGTCTGGACTCTCCCCTGCGACCTGTTTGTCTTGGGAGACCCTACCAGGGGCTGATGCCCCGGACAACATTGCTCCCAGGATCACTGAGCCACTCAAACTCCTCCACCACGTTAAGGTAGCGATTCACGGAGGAAGTAAATAGCTTTAGTGACATAATAATATAATTTATTTATTGATTAGCATTGTTATTTAGAATCTGCAATGTCACTCGTAAATATTTGCCTCTGAGATGTAGTGGATAAAGTATAAAGTAAATAAAGTAAGTAAAGTGATACTCAATTGAAATACTCAAGTCAAGTACCTGAAATTAGAACTTAAGTAAGGTACCTTAGTAAATGTACTTAGTTAAGAGTTGAGAAACAATGAAATTAGCTACTTCTAGCTAGTTTAGCTAACATTAAATATCAGGAAGGTGGCTTTGAACAATCCGTTATTTACTTTGTGGTGTTCTGTAAGACGCTACTAAAGTCATTCCTAAATTTCACCCAACAATGTAATTAAAAAAATAATATATATACTGAACAAATGTAGCGAAAAGTTACACAATTTGGGTTTATAAGAAAATTGGGCCCTACGATCAATAGCACATGGTCTAAAATACATGGCGCAAGTGCATTTAGGGTGTGTCCAATTCCACTTTTAGTCTCCTAATTAATCATAGGTGTGTTTTAGGCATACCACAAATCAAAGTGTGTGTCGTTTCCCATTCCCTTTAGAAGCCTGCACCTGGCACATTTTCTCTTTAAATGCTGGATATGTCAAATTAAAGAAGCGAGCGTTTTTCTGCAGTGAAAATGTTCATTTTGAAAGGCTAAACGCCAACAACTATGGAATGCAGAATATTATGTGAGATAAAGAAATAAAAACTTTTTTTACGTTTACATCCATTTTTACATTAATTATATTACATTTTTATAATATTTGGACTTACTGGAAAAGTTTGGATCACATGATTAGGAAACAACCCTCCACAGTCATCGCTGGAATGTTATTTGACAAATAGTATAAAACTAATAATTTTAGTGTAGCCTGATCTTTATCTGCAAATGTGCAGAAATACCAGGTTCAAACGAATAGAAACAAAAAAAAGAAACTGCGCAGCTTTCAAATGTTTAGGTCAACGTTATGGATGAAGCTTCACAAGCTTCAAGCTCACACAGTGACTCACCGACGGTCTCTCCTTGAAATACTGCTGCTGTACCAGGATCCCACGTCTCTTCTTTGATATGTCCTCACTCCTAATCCTCACATGAACCACAAGTCGTTCTGGACCACCATCTAGAAGGCCATCTCAAGGAGCGAGGAGGGATTTCCGAGGAGCCGTAAGTGAGGAGGATACAGAGCTGCGTTCACGGAAGTCTCTTCAGCCGACCCTCCCCCCTCATTGGATATCAGTTATTGATCGGACGCTGCAGCTGATTGGACTGATCTGATTCATCTCAACATCACCGCAGTTTCCAGTGTATCACTCCCTTAAGTATTTGAATTGTTTTCTGATTTACCATTTGGTAAAAAATATATGTAACAAAAAGGACCACCAACAACTTACTTCATTTATTCGAAAGATGTGTCTTTTGATAATCTGTTATTTCCATTAACTTTTATTATGGATACAGTTAAAGTCAGAGAGAGCCAGAGAGTCTGTCAGCAAGAAACATTTTTTCCATAATTGATCATCATTTCATTCATTCACGGAGGCTGATAATTGACAATTTCAATTTTCTCCAAAACATTTGGGTGAATGAATAATTTCCCCAAAAAAACATAATCATATTCTGGGTTATTAATGAATGAATTCACAATCAGAATATCAATATATACAGACACAAATATTAAATGAATAATATAAACTTAATCTGCCAGGAGAAATGGATGCAGTTTTCAGTATGATTACAGAGTGTAGGTTTGTTATTCATGTGCAGCTGTTCGTTTGACAGGTAACGGGCTACAGAGGGAAAACACTACCTGAGTGACTTTATTAGTTAGTATTGTTAGTATTATTAATAGAGTGCACATGTGTGCAGGCACAAACTCCATCTGATCCAGCTGTGATCAGCTGCTTCCATCGGGAGAAACGTCCTCGTTTCTTCTTTCCTCCCATTGCGTCCCCTGTTGGAGGGACTCAAATGCAAATGAGGGAAACGTGAACGCAATTTTGGAGACTTGGGATGCAACCAATGAAACAGCAGAAACACAGAATACACAAGGAGAGCAGGGTGATTAGACACAGGTGAAAGAAATCAGGAAGGGGCAGACAACCACAAAGGCGGGAAAGTAAAACCAGGAACGACACAAATAGTATATAGTGAGTATATACAAATAAACAGGAAACAAACTACAAAACAACTATGAGATTTCGGGAACTACACTTTTTGCTGAGGTAGATGAGAAGACTGATATGAATCTCGTTCCTGTGTGTTAAGCATAACGCATAAGTAGAGGGGAAGCAGTTAGTCTTCATGCGAAGCTAATTGCCTGCCAGTTTTAGCTCGATAGTTAACACTCCGGAGTGGTATCAATCTTTACATCTAACTAGTGGCAATAAAAGTATATAAGTGTATTTCCCAAAAATGTATTTTTTCTTAGCATATGGACAAAAAAAACACAATATAATGATTAGAGCTCCAACCGAAATGCTAATATAGTGACGCTAGGTTAGCGTGATGGAAGCCTGCTATCTGAGAGAAAGGTTAGTATGATGATACATTAATAGCAACTTTCATCATCGTGGCCTCAAAAAACAAGGTCACCGTACACTCACTGAATAAAAGCAGCAATCAAACATTGGAGGAAAACAACAGCAACAAAGGACCATGACGTTCCCCTGTCCCTGATGCTTTGGACGTCAGCTGTTTGAAGTGAGATTTCAGGACCTCCTCCTCAATCTTCCAACAGAGAAAAGTGAGATGAATGTTGTTGAACTTGAAGTGCAGTCAGCTTTTACCAACTATGTTCAGTGAGTCACTTCTGACAAATTACGACAATCCATCAGATGATATATATATATATCAGATTCTCTCATCCTTCATGTCCCAAAGCACCTGCACTCCAATCATTTCATGGAGGAGGAATCTATAGAGATACTTAAAACCCCATTTTATGAAGAGAAAGAACTGTAGCTCATAGCTGTAAATATTCTCAATCCAAATACATCCCTCCCAAACAAAGACTTTAAATACACCCATTGTTTTGTGGGCTGCAGTTTTGAAGCCTCCAGTTTGGGATTTTGGCTTTCGCCATCTTGGTATCTAGTCATCGCTATCTTGTTTTTTTGCAACTAGAAGTGACACGAGAGGTTGGAGCTAAATACAACTAAACGCTGAATAAGACATTTAAAGACGACCAAAATCTTAAAAGGAACTTTGATGAACTGAAAACACACTGTGTTAGGGTAAAGTTCTAAGACACGGACAACTCCCAGACCTTTTGTTACCTATCAATCAGAAGTTAGCCCCGCCCTAAAGCATACCCTGCTGGTCTGTTTGACTCTAAATAGACCATAATTTACTAAATGAACATCATGCTGTATTGAAGAAGACTTGAAACTAGAGATTGAGACCATAAACTCATGTTTACAATTTTTTACTGAGGGAATAAATCAAGAGAGAAGTAGAGTCATTTTCTATAGACTTCTATACAACCAGAGGAGTCGCCCCCTGGTGGACAGTAGAGATAATGCAGGTTTAAGACTATTTTGCATTGGCTTCACCAGTCAGAACCAAAGGTTCGTCTGTTTCCAAAGGACAAAAGACCCCCTCTTTAAGCCCAATGGGATATTTCCAATGGATTTTGGATTGTTGCACAAAATATGCTCTGTGGCAAACACAAGTTTATGATACTTAACACCACTTTTAGGATTTTTGAAGCATGATTACCTTTGGCAGGTGTAAAAAGCTACTGTTTGGCTATAAACCAACCACACCATGGTCACATGGGCGCTAGTATAAACAACGAGGCTGTTAAGGCCGACTAGTCAGTGGGATGACGTTTAGTAGTCTCATTTAGCCACTTGTTAGCAACCCCCTTTTTGAAGACACGAGACAGATTCCCGAGAGGGGTGTCTACTGACGTAGTTCATGTCGTGGAACAAAACCTTAAAGTATCTTCAGCTTGTGTTAACCACAGACCTGATTTCAGGCATCTAACATAAAAAACATTCAAAAAAACCATTGACTTCGAGACGAGGAAACCGGCAAAAATGCGGACTCGTTTCTGGTTTCCTCGTTACAGAGGCATGCATACAGCTCGTAATATTAATTCAGATCCGAATTCTTCCTATTCAACAAAAAGAAAGTGTAGTGCATTGGTTCATTCAGCACCATTTAAGCCTCCTAAGAAAGTGATAAGTGCTGAAATTGGTGCTAATTCATCCCATTGTGCGGATTTTCTCAA
Organism: Ophiodon elongatus; assembly: GCA_016806645.1. Classification (NCBI taxonomy): domain Eukaryota; kingdom Metazoa; phylum Chordata; class Actinopteri; order Perciformes; family Hexagrammidae; genus Ophiodon; species Ophiodon elongatus. The sequence continues at coordinate 762,282 of JACSYO010001717.1, forward strand.
CACCTACACAGGCTACGCTAAAGGGGATTAGATAAGGTGACGATGGGAGGAAATCTCACAATATTATGAAGCACCCTTCATGCACACTGATCCACACACTGAGTCAAGCAGCCAAAGAAAGCGATACGGTCGGAGGAAGAAGAAGCAGATAGAGACGGTATGCTTTCTGCTCTTAAGGTCTATATGCGTCTTCATTTTTGTCGACATCTCTACGGAATATCAGATAAACTGCTACACTGGAGCTAATCCTGTGTATGTTCTTTAAGGTGTTGTTCATGGCTCCGTTACACCAAGTCAAAATATTCTATGAGTTTGTGTGTGATAAAGGAGGGTCCTTCTGTTTTGAGGAATAAAATGACAGACTAACTTAATGTGTGTGAATCACAGCCTGAGGAAGCGGCAGCATTACCATATGGAGCCGTCAGCAGAAACAGCTTGTTTGAATACACTGTGTGGTTACCAAATCACTCTCCCTGACAAAGTGCTCCCTTGTTTCATATAAGATATGTGTCGTACAGCTTGTGGTATAACTATAACAATAAGAGAAGTGACGTATGTTAAAAAAAACAACTTGTGGTATAAAACTGAATCACAAAGTTTCGTGTGGGACAACGAACGAAACAAATGTCATTGTAACATGCTTGGTTCTGTACACTAAAATGCTCATTTAGAAATCAGAAATATTCTCTAAAAGTCATCTAAATCAAAGCAGGCTGACATATTCTGGCTTCCCATAATGCAACTTGATGGCATCTTTTTCATTAGATGCCTGCCTGTTTGGTAAAGGGCCCACGTCTTTCAAACTACATGCCCGCAGTCTGGAACGTAAGCTTACACATGTGTAATCTCTTGGCTGCAAAGTATGACATCATATCGTTCATGGGTACAGTAGAGATTTGACTTGAAAGCTCAACTACTATTAAATGCATCCTCAACTGTCAAGTCAGTGATCTTATGAATGAAGTTATGCAAATCAATTGGTGACCATGGTAACATATGTGAGCCAGCAAGCGAGTGCAGCTTGCATCAGAGAGTTAAAAGGAGTTGTTTGTGTCCTACTCTGTTTTGTCACGTCCACAAACAAAAAGACAACGCAGTACAGTAACTGTCACCTCTATACCATTATGGTAAGAGATGCCACTTTTTCTTTTATTTTTACCTGTTTTTTATCATTTGCAGAGTGAAATTGAGTTTCAGTTTTGTCTAATTATGCCCCAAATTAGTTATTTCTTCGTGAGTGCTTTGTGGCAATAAGAGTACAGAAATAAACACATAAGGAGGAGTGAAGTGCTGCATTACTTGCTTCATCCATCCAACTAACCAACAAACCAACCAACAGGCTAAGCAGGTTATTCCAGACATCCCTCCACCAAAAAAAGCGTTTCCAGCTCTAACAGAACCCAGAGGCGTTCCACAGCCAGACAAGATATATAATTCCTCCTGCGGGTTCTGGGTATACCCTGAGACCACCTACCAGTTGGACGTGCCCGGGAGGCGTTCTCAGATGCACGAACCACTTCACCCTTTGGACGTGAAGGAGCGGCGGCTCTGCCCCAAGCTCCCTCCAGATGTCTGACCTCCTCAGCCTGTATCACTAAGGCTGAGCTCAACCACCCTGTGAAAGCAGCTCATTTCGCCCACTTGTATCCGCGATGTCATTTCTTTCAGTCACAACCCAAAGTTCATGACCATAGGTGAGGGACGTAGAAGGACTGGTAGATCGAGAGCTTCGCCCTCTGGCTCAGCTCCGTGTTCACCGCAATGGTTCGGTGCATCACTGCTGACGGCGCAACCCAACCGCCTGTCAATCTCACTCTCAACCTTGAGAGAGCAATCCATGTGGTGCTGAGGGTGCAGCATGACAGACACCAAAACTATCCAATGAATAAGTTACCTGTCAGTCCACATGACTTCATGATTACACCAGTTGGTTTGTTTTGAGTTGTGAAACCACAAAGAATTGACCGAAGCGCAGACCGAGAGGTGCAAAAAGTAACAAAAAGCTAACGGAGGGAGTGGGAGTCCGGGGAGCGATTGCGATAAAAGGAAAAGGTTGCCGTGGGGCCATGGTGCCGCAGGGAAGCTCGCGTGGCGGGTTGGAATTGATTATCCTAGAGTAGTTGGACACGGAATAAACACAAGAGCTAGAAGTACACAAGGAGGATGTGTTTCCCTCAGGAGAGTTTAACAACAATCTGGCGAAGACTGGAAGGAGAGCCTGGGGTACATTTACTGCAGAGCTGATCAGATGATTGGTGACCGTTGTGTGCTGATTGCTGATTAAAGGCAGCAGTGTGAGCGTAGTGAAGATGGAAACCAGGGAGGTGAAGACCGGGGACATCGCCCACACAAGCTGACAAAAAGACAACCCAAACACAAGGAGACAGACTGACAGGAACACAACGGGTCTTTTTTCATATCCCGATTTTGTGCCTCCTCGATTCCTTTCCTCACCACGCCCAAGGGAAGGAAGAGTTGAGAGAGGACTCGAGGCAATAGGGATTTTAACAAATGAGACATCCTCGCCCCGGACCGTCATTTTAAAGCGATGTCAATTAAATATGAGGTGTGGCACAGCTGAGTAGCTGTCCTTTAGTTATACCGCTGTATTTTATGATCTCTGTCAGATGAGCACAACAGTGTTCATGACAACTTATATATTTGCTATTAATTCAATACACAACGTGGCAAAATGTAACAAGAACGATCAGATGTCATGCATTATTTTTCGCCTGTTTTCTCTTGTGTAATTCTAATAAAATGTGTTTTTATTTACCTGGGCCCACTTGTCACACTGTGACTCAGACTCATTCTTGGCCAGTATAATTATAGCCTTCCACTGCGGACCACTGAGCAGCTCATATGGACCAACTGGAGACCTTTGTGCCTTGATAACGGCTGCTGAGGAGATGGAAAGGTGGTTCTTACTCCTGCTGTCCACAAAAATTGAGTGTAAAGAAAATATTCTGCATTGTTGAGAGGCAATTAGTTTTTCTTAGAGAGACATTAGGGGACACCATTAGAGTCGGTGTAATCCAATAAAGCTCGCAAGTCAAAAGCGGGCTTCCAGGGGAGAGCAGGAACGAACGTTGTTCTGATATGCCATTACATCCCTAGCTGATAGTAACACAAACACGCACACAGGCTCATTTAATTCATTACTAGAGGCTCGACACAGAACAGGGTCTCACTCCGCATTTGCAAATACTGTGGTGTTGTTTAATGGTGTCGAACTGAACCATGGCACAATGTGTAAACAGCTAATGGCTAAAGCAGCATGTAGTCCTCTAAAATTTGATCACATGAAGAGATTGAATTTGTACATCTTGTTGCATTCTGATTGCAGGATGCTCATTTCCTGGCAGTCCTCCATTGGCGATTTTTTATTTCTCGTGCAGATTACCATCTAGTCGGCACAAGTATATTCATCACAAGAAGATAAAGTCAGGAAACAGAAAGCTTTGCTATTGTCTTGCCAATTCTTGCGGCCCCGCGCGGCAGTAGCGCAGATCCGGTTGAGGAATGGCAGAGTTTCATTTTGGGAGGTGGGGGGCGGGGCATTGTGTGGCATTATCAATATGCTTGACTAGGGCGGCTTCAACCACAGGTGGTTTCCTTGTGAGCATTAGTTTTTCATTTAGAGAAAATTACTCTTTTTTTCCCGCCAAGATTTCAACATGCACGCAACAGGTCGCCAGGCCGAAGCAGACGGGCTACCAAGAGGCAAAGTATCATGGGAGTAAAGTAAAAAAAAATAGGTTTGCCTACTGAAGCTTTGAAATGTCCCTTCATGTGTGTCATGTGTGAAAAGATCCAAATTTAACACTGTAAGCGGACTACTTGATGACTATAAGCTTATTATTTAAACAGCAACATTCTGTCCCAAGCGTCTTCATACATATAAGCGGTCGATCACTGTCCATGATCACCTTAAGCGGTTTCAAACCAATAGATGCCACTTCCCCATGTTCATTCATAAAGAACTGCATGTTAAAGCATATACACTGTGACTAGCAGTACAGTTGGTTCCAGACTGAGACCCCCTCCAGTCGTGACAGGTGCATTGTGGTGTGAATATGCAGTCAAACTCCCGGCTTGTGTCCCAGTGTTACTGCTGCTGACCTGCTGACGTCCTGCGGAGGCTCCTCGCTCCAGCCTGACCCCCCGCCGCCCGGCCTCTCCCTGCACGCGTACACACAGAGCATCAGGCCTCTGATGAGCTGTGAGCCACCGCCAAACAAAGCAATACAATCAATTAAGAGTGGGGATGCATGGCAGGTGGATCTCACCAATGGTTTCAGGTTTGAGCCCCATTTCACTCAATGGCCTATTGATTTTATTTAGCACAGGAGGCATTCCTCCCCTGCTTATCAAACAGCATGAGTACAACATGAATGACTAAATCCAATACACTATTACCATTAGTAACGTCTACGTCAGGTGTATAGGCCAACAATTTTGTTGTCGCTGATTTACTTCAAAACCAATACCAGCTGGAAAATATAATCCAGTTCATAAAATCCATTTTGGGAATAAAACAACATATATTTCACTCTTAAAAAAACAATAAACCATTACACAACAAATATCATAGCACCAAACTATTTGCTGCTTATTAGGACTGCTCCCAGCAACCTCAATGTTGCAGTTTTGTGTTGACATTCCTACCAGCAGAGAAGTAAGGCTCTGTTTACCCAGGCAGCACATTTAGGAGGGCCATGAAACTACTGTTCTACCCATTTAGTCTATAAAACAGAGCGAATGCCTCCTTATCTGTCCACGCTACAAAATACAACAGCAGTCATTTACAATACAGAACAGGATATTGGTCAGGGTTCGTATAGCTGGGAGTGCATGTCGAATAGTTCATTGGGACTATAAGAAATACGTAAAATCCAATCTTGAGTTAAAGGGTGGGTCCAGTTATTTATTTATATTCTTAGATTTCTATATCAAACTGTAGCTTCCCAGCAGTGTTCCTAATGTACAGAAATTCAAGTACGTATGTTTTAGCGTCAACATGCTAGTTTCCCAAGCCCTTCTAAAAACCTTCTGCATGATGATTACTCAAATTAAACTACGCTAAAGTTATTTCTGGCTGACCCGCTAGCTTAGCCAGCTAGCTAGCTAGCAATAACAATTTACAGATTACGCACTAAATTTGTGACCGCATTACCATCGCTGGCAACAAATTGCGGTAAAGCCGAGTGATGCTGATTTTATGTAGCATTCAGGGTTAATTAGCATTTTTTGCAGTGGGGTCGTATGAGGTAGTCATATTACCTGCAGTAACTTAGATTCCCAGCTTCCCGGCGGCACAGGAAAGTACCTCAAATTTGTCAGAGTGGTCAAAATAAATAATTTATTGGTGGTTTAGGTACTAATTGTAGTTTAAACATTGTTTGTGAAGAAGAAACAGTTTTGAGGTTAAGCTAAATACGTCAATGTATTGTGCTACAGGGATATCTACTGCCAACCGGTGAGGTTCAGCTCAGAACGAAGAAGTAGAGCTGCATTGAGGGCTTGTCAATAATACATCCATGGTCCTTGTGCAGTTTGTTTATTGGATTGAATCCAAAATGACAGAAACGAAAAAAGCGACTCCCGGCACCCTCGCCTCGTCCTCTTCGCCGCCAGGAGGCTGTTTTGCTGGGAGTAGAGCGTGCAGCAGCTCCAGGAGACGTAACCCCAGTTAGCAGTAAGCTTGAATTCAGCCAGCGCAAAATCCAGCACTGCTCTGATCTCGGGGGCCTGTGCTGACTCTCCGCCGGATCAGCAAACGTTCTGTTGCTGATGTTACAGGTTAGACCCAGTGCCCCACCAGTCCGCTGTGACTTCCGGCTTTGGGGGTTTTTGCTGCCTGAATGTGAGTTGCTGCGGAAGCTGACGTCCATCTCCCAGAGCTGACAAGAGGGGGGACGAGATGAAGGTCCATCCATTTTCTATTTGCTTATCCGGGAGTAGGTCGCGGGGGCAGCAGGCTCAGGAGGGCAATCCAGATATCACTCTACCCAGCTACGCAATCCAGTTTTTCCTGGGAAACCCCGAGGCCCACCACCCTGGTCTGCCACTCCACGGGTCCAGTCTTCTGGACCATCCACCCCTAGCGCCTTCGGCCATGGAGCTTTTTGACTGCCTCAACGACCTCTGCCAGGAATAAAGATTGGTTTTCCCCCCGAGTCTTCAAACTCTGCTTCTTCCATGGAAGATGTGTTGGTTGGGTTCAGGACTTCTTCAAAGTGCTCTTTTCACCGCTCAACAATATTCCCAGTCTGGGTCTGCCATTCTCTTCTCCTGCTTATCACAGCCTGAGCCAAACCCTGCTTTCCCTTTCTGAGTCGTCTAATGGTCTAACACAGTGTTGTCCAGTATGGTGATGGGAGGCAAGGTCTCTACATTTCTAAGAGTACTCAGGTCCAGGTTCATCTAACTATTTCAGCTGTTCAAGCTTCCGATCCCAGAAGAGGGCGATGAGCGTCGTGGCATCGAGTTTAACAGACGTGTCTCCTGAGGTGCAGGAGAGGCAGAAGAGCAGTGGTGTGAGCACACATCCCTGGGGGGATTTTTCACAGCCTCACCTGCATCCTATCAGGAAGTTTGTGATTCACTGATAGGTGGGGGCTGGAACAGTGAGCTGGGCGAAGACAGAGTATTTTAATTTCATTGGTTTAGTACAATACATTTTTATCAGTTTGTTACCGCATGTTATTCAAAGTGAGTATACTTGCTGTGTTTCATCTTAGTTTACCGTGACTAGCGAAAGAAATACAGAAAAGTTTGATAAAAAGTCGGGAAAAGTTTTTATGAATAAATGTTAGTTGTTAACAAAGTTTCAGTTGTCTCTGACAACAAATGTCCTATTCACACAACTTGAGGATCCCACAAAATCCTGACTTTCACTACCATATTTACCCTCTTGTTTGTTTGTCGGCCCTTACTCCAGATGGCCAGTCAGCCTGAGGTTAACGGCCTGTCAGTCGGGATAGAGGGGGTGGCCGTGATGAGCAAAGGTGATTATGGACTACATGACTGACTGCAGGAGAATGGTAAACCAAAACAATGTATTAAAATACTAATACAATATACTCAATCACATGATTGCAAACTGTCAAAATGAATGCAATCAAGTGAACGTATCGGCCTAAATGTTATTTCCACACTGGTACATGTAGAGAGAGAAATCATTACTTTACATTATTTACTGTTTGATCATTTATCTTTCTTCAGTTTTGTAATGGATGGGAATCCCTCTGCTCCCGCCTCCTCTGCTGTATGATCCCCATTTCAAAGGTCCTACTCACTGCATCATTTTTTAATCACTGGTCTAAGTCTATAACAAGTTTTTCGTTTCACAGACTCAAGATGCCAAAACATCAATCTGACATATGAGATATGAGATCGCGCAGGTGTGCATGGGAATACTACTCATTCAATCAGTCAATAAATCAATCAAGATTTCTTTATATAGCACCTTCCAAACAAATCCAACTCAAAGTGCTTTACAAAGGATTGATACAAACAAACAGGATGTTAAAAAAGAAAAACAAGAAAGAAATGGAGAGAAGATGACAATATTACTAATTAATTTCACCTCTGAACCTCAGACTAAGAAATTGGTATGGTGACCCCACGCATTTAGCTCAGTCTTTTCTCATGGAAAGGCGAATAAATAGCACATCATTTTAAGGACATTCAGCACGTCATGAAAACGCATTTCAAGCGTTCCACGTGTCATTTTACGCCACGACATTACTGTGAAATAGCCCCAGTTAGGTTTAGGCAACAAAGGTACTTAGTTAGGTTTAGGAGAAACATCATGGTTCTGCTTAGAATAAGTACTTAAATGGAGTAAAACATAAACAACATGAGTACGGAAAATAGGATGTTATTGCACGCTAAATGACTTGATGAGACTGGGCTGGTCTTTCTTTTGGAGAGTTCCAAGTCTAAAAAAACAAACAATGCAAATAAATACGCACCGTGATCTGAGCAACACCATAAGCCATGATGTTTCTGCGTCTGCCTCCCTTCCATAGGGCCTTCCCCAGGGATTTATTACCCACACACATGGCTCTCTGGTATAAAAGCTAACTCCAAAAGGTCCTGTAAATACAGCGAGTGCGAAAATACTCAGTGGAGACGGAGGCCTCTTGTGGATAATGCTGGGGCACTCTGGATCACAGAGAACGCCTCCGGCATTTAATGACATTAACAAGGGTCATTCAGTCATCATTAAACTGGAAAGAGGCTTTTCACTCCCAGTAAATGGCACCAGATGTAACATTTGCTTTGAAATAAACAAATATATAGCAATAAAGTATATGCTGCATGCATTTGTATGCTAAACAGTGGGAGAGGTCAATAGTTATCAGCATAGTGGAAGTCAGCAGCAGCAAGTGAAGACTATGTAGGATTAACATACTCTATATATGTTTTAGCCATATGTTGCACACTTGCACACTGTGTCCTCTGCTCAGGCCTCTCTCAATCTGGTGCATCAGGTTTGTGTATGAGAGTCGGTCTTTCTGTCCCTGTTCCCCAATCTGGCCACAGATCTTGAATTCTCTCCTAATGGTCCCTTCTGGGGGTCTGTGCACAGGTGTAAATAACACATTTGGTGAAGCTGGAACTGATCTTGAAGGTGCCCTGCCCACTCTGTCACTCAGCCTCTTGACTTCATCCTGTAGAGTTTGACTAGTTAGCTGGAGCTGTGAGTATTTTTCAGCCTAACTAACTTCATCAGTTGCTTTCTGGCTTGTGCTGTACTTTCTGTATTTCAATCAAGAGAGACCAGTTGAATAAATAAAGGATAATTGTTTATTGTTAACAGATGATATGTGATGATAAAGTCTCAGAGTCTTTGGCGCTTGGACTCTACAGGGAGATTTGTAATTGAGGGCCGTCTGCCCTGATCAGCTACAAGATAGATCCCCAAAAGGAAAAATAGACCACAGCCTAATAACTCCCCCAAAAGAATGTTTACTTACCAAGCCGGAATGAAACTGGTCATGAATGATCGATGATGGCATAAGCTGCTAAGAGGTGAGGCATAACGAGGAGCATGACAGAACTTTAGGTTAAGTGATTAAAAGCTGTGATTTACTATGAATGAGTAAACGTGAACTAAAGCGCTGCAATGACTAGGTCAGCACTGACCAGAGCATTTGTGAGAGCTACTTTTTTTTTTATCTTAGCCAGCGATGGCTTGAAGAAAGCAATGCCCTGCTTGCAATGTATGGCTCTAGCCAGCAATGGCTAAAGGTCAGCAGTGACTCAAATGCAACAGTTTGAGCTGAGGCCACATGGCTAGTGTACTGGAATGACGGCAAGACATTTTATAGATTTGCCGAGCAGTAAGTCACCATAACCTGCTCCTTTCAATGAATCATACATCACTCGTAAGGCATGAACGGATTTACCCAAAAGAGGTCAGCAGTGACCTGAGGATTAGTAATGCAATGGATCCGACACATACTTCGATATACGTGACGTTACTTATTAGAAAATGATGATTGAGAGCAATTACGAGCAACGACAATGTAGCCGATAGCCTGACAAAATTATGGAAATACAAGAACATGAACCACTAGTAAAATTAGGATGTGGTGCTACTTACCAGATATGACGATATAACACCACTCACCCGATGAGATTGATATGACACTGCATAAGATAATATGGGCAATGCGTGGAATATGACGACAATGGCACTATTGCAGGCGTTATTAGCAAAATGGTTTTAAGTAAATGGGGAAATGGATGAATATGTCGTAGTAGATTACCTGGATGTGAATAATTAGCTGAATTATATATTAATCACATTTTACGAGACAGCTTGACTGGAAATCACGGATAAGAGGAACGGTGAGCAGCCAAATGGCCATTTAGCAGACACACCACCAACAGTATATGCATGCATCAGATGTGGTCAACCATGATTTTGGAGACTTTAGATGCGATATCGATATGGTAGCATATAATAATAGTAGCAAAAACTCCAGTTGAAACATAACTTACAAGGGATTTAAGGCACACTAGAAGTAGTATGAGTCGAGCCTGAAGAATCAATTTGTCTATGCTTAGGCATGGAGAAGGTCAAGAGGAAATTCTATATAGAACTTGTAGTATATTTTGCTCTGTAATGCATGAAGATAGCATACGTGAAGGGGCCCGTGACTTTGGAATGTCGGATCCATTGATGTTGTTACACATGGGATACTCGTTAGGTACCCCCGCTGGGGAATGCTCCTTGACCTGGAGGATGGAGGAGTAGCTATGCCTATGTCCGAAACATGTCTTTCATTGGGGGCCCTGTTTATGACGTCATTTTATCCTCAAGTCTGGGGCGTAAACAACATCCATACATAAGAGATCGGGAGAGCCCCGACGGGCAGAGTTCTGTTCGACTTTGGGACTCTCCGGGTGTACATGTTGCCCGTCTTGACATATGTTGCTTGTTTGTAATAAACTTCATTATACCAGCAAGAACAGTGTCCGTGGAGATTCCTTCATCGTCACTCCAACATCACTGTCGCTTGAAATATACAACAAACTGACATGATATTCTCCACGATCCTGCTGCAACGTATGCAATTCCACTAGCAGATACCGAATGCTGCTCCACTAATCCACTAACGGATGCCCGATGCTGCAACGTATGCGATTTCGCTAAAAGATACCCAATGATAATATATATTTTTTTTTTTTTGTATAGCGCTTAAAAAAAAACCCAGGTACTTAACATGGTAAAACGAAGAGAAGCAATAACAATGTACCCACGAGAGATGACGTAACAGTGACGAACAAAACAAAAATATACTTACTAGTATTGCAGGTTAAAGCAGATTAAAAAAAGAGTTTTAAGTGCTGTTGCAACGTATATGATTGCACTAGCAGATGCTCAATGCTGCTGCAACGTATGCGATCCCACTTGACCGATCAAGTACTGCTGTTGTATTGAATGCGATATCCATGACAGAATAAAGCCACAAGGACGCTGATGCTATGACTTGTGTTATAATAGGTCAAGATGCAATATATATAAATAACCTTTATAGAACTAGGAAGACACGCACTGAGATTAACCTCATTTACGGTGAGATCTAGCCAAGGCGAGGTCAAGTAGTAGCAGCCGACACATAACGGGACAACGGGAGGACGCATTAGACCATGATGCATTAAAAGTGACCCACTTACCAGAGTACGACGGATGGGAGGAATTGGCAGAAAGCTATACGTAGTTATTTAAAAAAACGCAATGAATGACGAATGAATAAGTAGAATGTGGCAACAGGGGCCATCTTGCGATTGTAACACACTGCTACAACGGCAATCAGGCCAGGGTGTAAAGTTAGCTGGGATAATGCCCCAGCCACCATTCTTACCCATCTACTCCTGACGGCCGTTCTCGGACTCTGCACGTCTTCAGGGAGGGAAGGGGAGAGGAAGAGGGGATGACTTTCAGCCAGGGCCTTGGTTCTAATTGAACCGGGGCTGCGAAGTCAAGATCCAGCTCACATGAGAGAGCACTTTTTTTTTTTTTTCTCTCTCGCGATCCTAATATACCCTGAAAAGATTGTGACTGAATCTATGGCCGTATTACTGTGACAATTCTGACCGCGGACAACATGCAGACAGACAGCAAAGTACTAAAGACCGCTACTGTGGTAGTTCTGCTACACTAGTGCCTATGGGACAATAAATCCATGATTTCACACGATGTGAAACAATACCGGCCAGGCACTAATGTGACTGGGAAAGAGTAGTTTGCCGAGATGTAATCGAGTATAATATTTCCAAAGCTTGATGATCTGAATGGTAGTGACGAGAAGGACGTGACTGAAATGTCGAAGTCAGCTATGACCGGAAATTCTTCTTCTTTAATAATCAAAAAGAGGATGTGAGCAGCAACGTAGCTGTGGAGCCAAAACTCCCACTAGCAGTTATATGCATATGTATATATCTAAGTGATCTGAGCAAGACACATTTACGGAGCGAGCAATTTCACTACCACGTGAAAGGTTGCGATAAGGATTTGTGTGACTGCTACTGTGTCATGCTATCGCATGAATCGTGAAGAGGAATGCACGCATTGAGAAATTCTAACAATGGTTTACTCATGAGTGAGCCGTTTGTGTTCCCGTTGCTGGCCCGAGAATGAAAGCTTCTGGTGAGGCATCATATGCAATACGGATTATATTAAATCTGGAGTAGAGGGAGGCCAGAGTCTGAGAACCACTGACCGTGATATCCTCAAAAACCCGCCGATGGACACGAGAGTACGCTGGTACCCAATGGAAGAGAGTTTGCCGTTATGCTGATGAGCTTATTGTGGTTTGTGATGAGGTCAGCAAAAACCAAGGCACTTGCTTGAATGAGGCTGGCGTGATCCTGCTCGCGGACCTCGTGGGCTGCACTGATATGGATAACTTCTGAGCATGTCATGAATGACGTACCTTGTCATCACGTACTCCCTTTGTGTGATTAAACAATTTAACCATAAATATAATAAAACTTCACGTGTGCCCCATGTGCATTCCAACTGCGTGTGTCTCTAATATCCCTGCTTCGAAACTAGCCTTGTAGATGCCCTTATAGTATAGAGGTTATGGGGCCTGCTGCTATTACAGAATTTACGGTAATATTTCTCCCGTTGAACAGGGAAATGCCAAGAGATGAAACGATGTTGTGGTCTGGACAGCGCCTGGACTACTGACAGAAGTCTGACCACATTATCTGATGAGAAGACGACCCGGGTGCGACATGCTGAGTAATGCTTTACCTTGATTGATGCGTGGCTTGAAATTAAATGAATGCGGAACACATCAGCCCTGTGCGTATAAGCAGGACACAGAACACAGTATAAATACCACACACTGTGTATAAATACCACACATAGCGGCATAAATACTCAATGCCATTTGTTAAACAGGTAACAGGCTACAGAGAGAAAACATCTCTACTCGGTTAGTGATGATAACTGTGTCTTTATTAGTATAAGTAGTAGTTTAACACCATTAAATTAACTGAAAACATTATACGATCATTTTTATTAATATTTTAAGTGGATTGATATTGGAATGTGAGCTAAAAACTGTCAGTGAGACTGATCATGTGTACAGATACAAACTGGGGGTGCTAGTGTTATCTTATTCAAAATCTTTGGGCGGACTTGGAAGAGAATTTCTGGATTCAGTTGATTATAATAAAAATCAATTTAATAAAAGTTGGTAATACAGTGCATAATTCTCAGCTGAGGGATCTTAGGGCAAGTTGCAGTCCACAGGCCCCCTGAGAGAGTTAACTGTCTGTGCGCATTGACCTAAGAGACCCTGAACTGACCAGTACATTTGATTATATAGTTCAATGAAAATGTGCATCGTCGCCTCTCATTGGCTCAGTTTTACAACATATGGTTCGGCTAAAGTTTCACATGGCTAGAATCAGCATTCCGATTGGTCGCTCCGGTCCATGGCTCCTGATGTCATCACTCCCCCTCACACAGTTTAGCAAAGCGGGTTAGCAAAGTGGAGTTGTTTTATTGCCCTTTGTGTGTCTGTAGTATCCATCCCCCTCTCTCTATCTCATTCCATGCATACCTGAAAGTCTAAGTTAGAAAACTCAAGTGGCCTTCTTCTATGTCACGCATACTCCTTCCCATAAGGCTCACTATTCCTTATTAATTATCCTTTTCAAGTATCGTAATTTATACATAGACATTCCTTATTTACAGTGTAAGTCATTTTATTTTATTACAACCTAACAGTAGCTAGGTGATGCACTCTGTCCCCGACACGTTATGACATTCAACTTGCAAAACTCAGATATACATTCATATTTGCATTACTGATAGTCCGTTACTCTTATAGTTATTATACATCTGTGTCGCTACTTTTATACAGTTTGTCACCACTTTTACCTGAAAGCACAGAAACACGCAACGCAACCACACGCTGCAGGCTGTTTTTGGTCTACTGAATGAAGCCAACATAACGATCCCCTCGCTTCCTACCCAAAGGACCCCTGAGCTGACTTAAGTGCCTGTATGAGCTTTACTCATTGTAACCAAATATTGCACTCCTAAACCATTTCAGTTTCTATTGCAGATGGACATATGCCAGGGGAATAAACAAAACAAATGAACAATCAATAAAAATAATAAATAAATGAAAATACATGAGAATCTGTCCGTGTCCAGTTCTTATTATTGTGTCCAACATTACTGTTGGGCCCCACATATAACATTATTTCAGAACAAAACGATGGCTTAATGGCAGTATTTCTTTCAAGAAAGTCCTAAAATAATGAGAATATTAATGAGACAACAATCTACTTGCACACACTGAAACTTAAAAGGAAGACTCAAAAGCTAAAAGACAGAAATAGGCTTAAAATCAAACATTCATAAATAAGGTAATCATAAATCAAAAGGTCCCTCTGCACCATGAATGAAGGATAAATAAATAAAAACACAATTACATGATAATTCCTGTATTGTTTTAGCAGGTATACAACCATTGACTTTGTGCACAGCGCATATGCTACGTATAGATAGGATCTGCTCAAAATAGGCCCTTTTCACAGCATTGCAGGGGAAACCCATGTTAAATTGCTGACATTATTTATGGCACCGTTCAATTTAGGTGGACCAGGTCCCTGGACTTGTGCATGCTGGCTCACTGGAATGGCTTTGACACAATAAATGGAACTGGAACCAAACTAATTTGATAAATTACACCTGTGTTTACCCTGATAGACACGCCAATGTGGCTGCTGTGAAAAGGGCCCACTGTATTTAGCCCGATCAATACCCTCACGGTTCCGCCTGTTATGATTACATCAGGCCCCGCTCACCCAAATCGAATGACAAATTTATATTTACTGTAAAAAACAGGTCAGGTGTGAAAGACTACCCCTGTACTTCGGTTTATTTGGTCCAGAACAACGAGGTCAAAAATGATAAATTGTTGCCTTTTACTTCTTGTTTACCGTTTTGGGTTCACACTAACTTTATACAAATTACAAATGAACCAAAAGGGCATAAACATGTAGCCTTGCGGTAATTTGTTGACGGGACAGGACAGTCTGGTCGATGTCATCCTGCATCATCAGCAGTACGTGGACCACTGAGGGGATCAATCCAATTCGTGGTCTTTCACACCAGCCCAAACAAACCGCACATGGAATGCAATGCACCAGAGTTTGTTTAACAAAACCCAAAGAGGTTAGAAAAAGAAAATCTTTTTTTTACCCAAAGTCCAATTGTTAATTGTACAAATTAGCAGGGCATACGGGATTGGTAGGGACTTCCCTTGCATGCTGAGGTCTATTACTGTACCTGACTTACTGACTTAATGATACAGAGGTTTACCAAAACATAGGAACACGTGTTAAATGCTCAGTATACTTCACTGTATCTCATCATGCAGCAATTAGAAGCGGAGAAACATTCAATTCATTCTCGCTGAGCAGAATGAATTAATGAATATGTAGTTCCTGTCGCTGCTCATTAGCATTCAATTGTACTGCTCCGGAACCTTGCATGTATTCACGAGGCCACAAACCTCACTTGAGCTGCACTATTTACCACCGTGGGCTATATAATACTTCTGGCATTATGAGTTCTGTTCAGCTCGGTTAAGTACAGAGTAATTGGACAATCCATCATGAATCGCTTTATGAAACCTCACAAGTGGAATTATAACTTGAATGCTCCTGCTGCTAATGCTTGCTTACTCATTTTTTAATGCTAGAACTCGACTATAAGATAGGGAACGGCGGGATAGTTGTGCTTTGAGTTCCTAGGTCCAACATTTGTCAGTATTTGACCCCGTTGAGAATGAGACCGGGCTGGCTGATCCTCTGGTACTAGATTCCATTTGGCAAAAGCCACCACTAAATTCTTCTTATGTGGATGCTCAGGCACAACTGCAGCTAGACAGGTAACTATTGGAGCCAGTCACTCGAGCTAGTTTTGTGGTTGAGGAAAGATCTTGGAGAGTACCATAATTTGGTTCAAGCCCTGCCTGTGCTGTGATTGGATGGCTAGGTAAAAAAATATTCTAAACGTGTAGCGCTCGGCCAAAAATAGACGCCGAACAGGTCCTACTGTTGGCATTTGTAGCATAAATACGTGGCGCTCCCATTGGAAAGAATTGGAAAAATACCCTTGCCTCAGGAAAAAACACTTTGACTTGAAGCTTATCAGTGACTTGTGCTATTTTGAGAACGCGCCCTGCGGGCGTCTCATTACCTCCCTGAGGGTGATCGGGCGATCGGGCACTCGCGGACAACGTGTTGGCTACCCCTGGTATACAGTAAGTCTTAAATGCTCTGAGCTGGTCGAATCAAGGAAATAGACATGATAAACACACAGAGACCAGCGTTATCAGGGCTCAGGCGATAAATCATTCAAATAGCCCTGGAACTTTTAATTAAGACAAATGTTTAACTAAATCCAGAACGATTCGTCGGCCTATTCTCTTACCGAGTGTCTTCTCCTGTGGGTCGGTGTGTCTGCTGTGCATTGACTCATTAGTGAAGGGCTGTGTAGAGGGTCTGTGTGGGGAAATACTGAGCTCGAGATTGAACATGTTTTTATACAATGCCTGTATTACATTTACAAAGAATTGTCCTTGTCCTCACATTGAACAAATACATCATCTTGTAGTAGAACCACAAATCCGGGGCTGCAAAGGGGGGAATTTCACGAATCGGTTTTCCGCGACATTACCCACCGCAGGGGGTCGGGGTCATCACTCCTCAACACCCAAGAATTTTGTTCAAAAAGTTCAACAGCTAAATTCTCCATTTCAAAAAGAATTGTAGATGAATAGCTAGGTAAATAATCATGGGCCATGACGGATAAGTATGGTTGGTCAGCATACTAGCCAACCAGACATCAGAGTCTAACTGATGCTGATTAATCACCAAATCTTGAGGTTTATGTTGCATTTTTATTCATTTCCATTTGTGGTAATAACAATAACATTATTCTACAACGTGATAATTTTGTAAAAAAAGAAAAATCTGCAGATTCCATTTGGGTCTGGGAGTAATCCAGTACTTTATTTTTGTTTTAAGGTTGTATTACTTTACAGTTTTCAGCAGCAGCTGAGCTTGGAGGTATCCACGGCAGCCAACATTATCAGTTTTAAATTCCTTTTTCTCCGCGTGAAAAAATGGACGTTTTGGTGTAAAGTTACATCTTGATCCTCAAAAAAGAAAAAAAAACCTCAGTCCCATTCCACTGCATGGTTTGAGTGTAAAACTACTTACTGCCTGTTTAATGTACAAGCTCTGCAGCCTCATATTTCACTCGGTTGGATGGTCACCAGAGGTTGCTGCGTAATTACATCTCACTAACCTTAACCAAGCCAGACTGCTCACATTTGAACATATTCAAATTGCTTAGGGACGCTTTGCATGTTTGTGGCCTTGAATTGCAGCACGACATCACCATTTAAGACCCTTAGTAGCGCAGTGGTTACAGTACATGCTTAAAGCAAGATGGCCGTCACACCATATACTGTATAACCGCAACATCCGGGGTTTAATTCTGACCGTGGGACCTTTGTTTAATGTCATATCCCTTTTCCTCTCTCCTCCATTTCTACGATGTCCTCTGTCAAATAAAAATAAAAAAGGTGAAAATTCCACAGAAAAAAAGACATAACCATTTGCACTTGTGCCCTTGGAGCAAAGGGATGAGAAAGGAAAAGATGTAGACCGTATCCCAGGGACAAAAAAATGACCCTGATAAGCTTGTGCTAAGCCCTCCTTGCCAATGTCTTTAACTAATTGTTTTTTTTTAGAGCTCCAGCACATGTTGTCGCCTGCAGACCTGCTCTCTGTCAGCTGACATCTGACTGCCACTTAACAAACTCTCCATGCCTGCTGTGGAGGCCCTAAAATGCTATTTTAGTGTGAGAATGTTGAGCGGTTATATGGCTTGTGAAAAATTATTCCAGTAATCTGATCGTACTGTTCACACCATATATTGACATACTCTGCTGTATGGTCTATTTCACTCTAAATGGAGCATAATTTACTAAATGAACATCATGCTGTATTGAAGAAGACTTGAAACTAGAGATTGAGACATAAACTCATGTTTACAATGTTTACTAAGAGAATAAATCAAGAGACAAGTAGAGTCATTTTCTCATAGACTTCTATACTATCAGACTTCTTTTTGCAACCAGAAAAGTCGCTCCCCGATGGCCATTAGAGAGAAAGCAAGTTTTAAGGCACCAGGTTGCCGCCTGGTTTACACAATATGCAGAATTCAAATAGCCTACTTTGCACTAAAATGACTAGATTTGGACCTGAGTCCACCAACAACACTTAATACCCATACACGTTGGTTTTCGGCTGAAAATAGTAGTTTGAGTGGTATGCAGTTGTGAGAAAAATGTATCATATGACTAAACCCAGCAGACACAGCGATTCATACTCGCTAGGCTATGCATGGAGCTAATTTAAAAACACAGGTTTTTTTTACTTGCTCACGATAACTCCTGGGTTATCGTGAGCAAGTAAACCTGCTAGATGTCCCTCTCTACCCATCCTTACCTCTGGCGTTCTGCTTGGAGCCTGGTCCTGGTTACAACAAGGCTGACTAGTACCATCATCTCCCTCACCCTGGACATCAGTAGCGTCGCCAACCTCGTCCTAGACGTGAACGATCGCAGTGGTGCTGCTCGCAATATGAAACATATATACGCTATGATGCGTAGCCTTCTTGCTTGAGATTGCCTACACTGTTGTATTACTTCTTAAATTAAAAGTGTGAGTACTTCTACTCCTGATTCTTACATAATGACCTCTCTATGGTTGGAGGAGTCACAGGGGACCAGATGTTCAGTTCATTCATGTGTTTCAGTGCAAATAACCTTTGGCATTGAACATTTTAAAAAGGAAAAATTGGCACGGTTCCACTGAAAAATAAAATACAGGCATCAAAAACATTTGATTATTCATAATGGTTTGCATTCTGATATATTTTTCACAAAATTATTTTCACAAGACTGTCAATGGAAAACACATAAAAATGCAAAATATGATCAAACTCAAATCCTTTTTAATGCCTGTGTTTTGTATTTTCAGTGGAACCATGTTTCCTTTATTAATGCCAGATTTAGTTTTTTCGATGCCAGCTCCATTAAGCAGCGCATTGTTTTCTTTTTCCTGTTTAGTTGAACGGCGAGTATGAATTCCTCTATTTGTCCGGCTCAGTGCAGCCCCCCACCCCCACCACCCCGCCCCCTCCTGCACAGTTCATCCCGCGTGCTCGGCAGCACGCCGTACAGAGTGAACGCGACGCCCAGTCCGCGGAACGTTACACACACATTTCACTTCATCAGTCACACAGCGGGCTCAAAACATAAACACAATCAATCACGGCACGGCCTCGCGCAAAATGGTCACTGAGTGATGAATGGAGGGGGGATGGGGGGCTGTTAGCAGGGAGCTGAGCCATTTTATGGATTATTTGGAACAGCACGAACACTTCGCCGTGGCGGAAGGCTTCAGCCTGGTTGATTATTTCTTTGGTGTGATCGATTTTCTTTGTAGAACGTCCCTCAGGTTTATGTCACCACGAGGCCCCGCGGCTCTGTGACTTCTCAAAACCATACATCTCAACATAAATCCTCTCAGATCCAAATCACACACACAAAATATACCTTTTTTCATAACCACTTCCCACTGCGCTAACATCAGACCTGGCAGCATGACTCACTGAGAGCAGGCCGACTTCTTTCGACTTCTGCTTTCATCTCAGTTGTGCTTTGAAAGGATTTGAGAGGATCCAGCTTTATCACATTCAGCTTCATGATAAGTTTTTTGACACAGATTTAACTCAAGTAATGCTGTAAGAATGAATAACTGGATATATAGAGCTAAAACGCTTGAGTATAAGCCAATAATTAAATAGGATATATAATCTGAAACGAAAGATATTTAACGTATCTGAATATTTCAATGTATTTTAAATTGAATAAAGATTAATTACATTGTACAGTAGATATTGTCATCCTACAGGATTCGGAGGAGGTTGCTCCTCCTCCATTTTTTTAGAGGCAAGAGGGAAATCCAAATGTAAAAAAGAGTAATTGATTAATATAAACCATTACTAAATCCCAGTATCAATTATGAAATATTTGTTCTCTCTTTTGTGTCAAAAGAGCTCCAAAAGAGGACCTCCTCCCTTACCAATCAACAACCAGAATACAAAATTGATTTTGCGTTGGTACATTGGTAATGTAATTTCCAAATTTCATCTTTGATTCTCCACAACTGTATTGGCAGGAACAATTTTTTTTCTCAGCCGTAGTTCCGACATGAAACAGCTCACAAGTGGATTATTTAGATTTCTGGGAAGAGACATTGCTGTTTTTAAAAAAAACAAAAATCAATTTTGGCACTTTCGAGCTCCACAAACCGATCGCCATCCGGTCCCGTTACATTGGAGAGATGGCAGACGTCTCTGTGGCCGATATATCCAAAGCTAGGCAATTTATACCAAAACAAGCTAAAATATGTATTTTCGATTTTGGGGTGAACTGTCCTTTTAAGCTAACGGCGAGGAAGGATTTGAACAGCGGGGCGCTCCGCTGTGCTGGCGAAACCTCGGGCCTCGCTTCCTCAGCTGTCTGGGCCGACCTACTGCGGGACGAGGAATGGGTACCAATATTAAACCAGCACCCGTGCTGAATTATTAAAAACCAGAGTATTCATAAGCCCCGACGTTATCGGTTCTTTTATCAGTACTTATTTACTATCACGCTGCAGCGAGCATCTCCTCTGCTGTCTGTGTCGGGACTGAGCTCCTCCAACTAGGAGGGGGGGAGGGGGCAGTGAAGGGAACCAGGTGAAGTGAAGGTAACTACGACAGCTACACTGGAAAGCAGCAATGAAGCAACGCTTCAACAAGCATACAAGCATATACATGTAAACGTGGAGAGAAGCGATATTTCAATCTGCTCTGTCAGCAGCCTCTCATCCACAGCAGCTAAGCTGACAAGAACACAACACGCTAGCTCGGCTAACGGCTAATTGTTACAAACAAGCTCAAACAGAGGCAGTCCATCTGCGTCGAACTGTTTGGCTCAGTTTGTTCTTGTAAACTTCTCTGCTGGCTGAGACAAAGCAGCCAGGCGGACAGAAGGAATGACTGATTCTTCCTTCTTTATCAACAGGAATATGATATAGATTTTGCCTCTTCTTGTTCTAAACTTATCTCACTAGTCATACCCAAACCAAACCCAACCAACAAAGGCAACAAGTAATAGGAGGAAGATTGGTGGGTCATGTCTTTGGGAGTAGTAAAATAAATCAAAAAAATCAGATGACGTCATCCTGCGTAATAATTTGCCATGTGCTTTTTGCCATTTGTTTTTTTCGGAGCAATGGACCTTCAGAACAAGGGGCGTTTCCTTTCAGGATAATGGGAGTCGAACAAATGGAACATTTTGGGGATATTTGGGGTTTTGGAAAAAAGGGCAGTCGGAACCATGGGCAGTCCCCTCAACATTTCTTAATTCTGGTTGTTAAAACAAACTGTGGACCACCTTCTCAAAAACAAAATGAGAAAAAAATAGATTTAAGGAGCTGTAAATATTTGTCATTACCTCTATTGGCTGTAGTGAACAAAATAAGTATTCTGCTTATCCTCACTTATCACTATGAATCTTTATTTAATATTCACAGTCATATTTAGTCATATTTCCTCATCACACGCTTTGGAGCTTTTACTGCAGCAGGGTTGCCTCCCACATCACTTTGTTATTTCAAAAACGGATCCGTTTTGTGTCACTGTATCCGGGGAAGCGTTAGCTAGCTAACGGAGGCGAGAAACCTTCATCTCTACCCGATGATGTGATGACTGGCGTGGCGATGGTGAAGTGTAACTGGTCATTGAAATTATGTATTTTAATTTGACATTTTTTATTTATGGGAATTCTAGAGCACATGTAGACATGAATATAAACCTAGCTTTTTATGTTACCAAAAATTATTTTGTTATTTAACATAACTGATTGGACCTCCGCGGCCCACTAGATGGTGCTCTGAGGCCCACCAGGACTTTTTTTTCTCGCTTTATGTGTTTATCTGTCTACTATTTTAAATGGCAGACATTTCTATGTGAAACATAGCAGCAGCAATACATACACACTTCCCGACCCGCTCTTCAAATAAAAGGCCACAGAATGGCGTCTCATTCTATTGTAGTCCACTTCCACACACTCCTGTCAAGTGTTTGAGTGTTCTGGTGACGTGGGAGCAGCTGTCAGATGCGTGGCTGGATAAGAGGAGCCGGGTGCACACTGTGACAGCCCATTGATGTCCATGCTGTGGGCCCACCGCTCCCTGCCAATGGCTCCATAGCGTATTCTCTTAGGGCCATTGTGCTGTGAGTGGCAGTGGTAGAGGCTCCCACGGGAGGCACAGTAGCATGCTGGGAACACAATTTAAACTCCAGGATTTTGACAGTGTGCCATACTGAACAGCATGTTTTCAGTCAGTTTATTTATTTTTTAATTACATTGAAATTCAAAGTCAGTCAGTGTTTTACAGCTGCACTAAGCAAATGAACACATTGGTTAGCCTGAAATGTGAGTGCCGTGTGCTGAAAAAATGCCTCTTCCTCACTAAAGGTTTCATATCTTATTTCTCATTTTTAGATTCAAGATAGAACCATGTGGAATCATGACCTTCAAATAATGATTTTCGTTGCCCCAGGAAAGATTTTAATGGACGCTGGTGAGAATGAAGTCTTCTCTGGGAGCGACAAGGCCAAACAGAGTGAAATTCAAACAGCAATAAGGAATCGTTCAGTCTGGGGAAAGCTGGACTCATTGATGACTGAAGTCCTCCATCAGCGTTTGGCACATTTACACTGAATCCCAGGAGAACAGTTTATTGGTAACACTGAATGATTACTGGGGGATGAAGTTCTTCAAACTTACAGTTAACAATGTGTGTTGTGAGGCCATTTTCCACGACAACAGATTCTACAAGACCTGACATATGTCCCAGTTTTTTTTTGTATTCCTGTTAAAGCATTATTAATCTTTACTTGATAATTTGAATAAGATGGCAAAAATGATTCTTCCCTCCTTCCATTGATTTAGACTACAGTTTTTTTGTGTTGCATTGTGTAGCTACTGGGTGGCTTTTTGATAGAACTCGTGGCGGTGGTCCTGATGTTGATGGTACTGATGGCGGTGGTCCTGATGTTGATGGTACTAATAGCGGTGGTCCTGATGTTGATGGTACTGATGGCGGTGGTCCTGATGTTGATGGTACCGATGGCGGTGGTCCTGATGCAAATGGTACTGATGGTGTTGGTGCTGATGTTGATGCAAAAGGTACTGATGGTGTTGGTCCTGATGCAGATGTTACTGATGGTGTTGGTCCTAATGCAAATGGTACTGATGGGGCTGGTCCTGATGTTGATGGTACCGATGGCGGTGGTCCTGATGCAAATGGTACTGATAGTGTTGGTCCTGATGCTGGTGGTACTGACGGTGGTAGTCCTGATGCTGATGTTACCGATGGCGGTGGTCCTAATGCTGGTGGTACTGACGGTGGTAGTCCTGATGCTGATGTTACCGATGGCGGTGGTCCTAATGCAAATGGTACTGTTGTGAGTGGTCCTGATGCTGATGGTACTGATGGTGGTGGTGCTGATATTGATGGGGCCCGAGCAAGGACTCTACGTTGTGCTAGATATTTCGGTTTCATAGCAACCAAAGCGTCTCCTCAGAAAGTCAGTGGCCAGAAGCTCCACTATATCACCAGTTAGTTCAGACTGAACCAAAACAATAAAGTTGCGGCCATTAAATGAAAGATGCCAAAACTCTCGGTAGAGCTGCTAATTCTCTGTCAATATGTGACATTTTTTCTGAAAACATACATTAGTGCGTCTTTAAAAGGTGACGCACCATTTCCTGGAACCTTTGGAGCTACTTTGGGTAGACTTTGGCTCTCCCCAGTGGTAGGATTTAAAAAAAGGCTGGATTAGACCCACCAACACTGAACAAGAAATGGGTTGAAAGCAACTCGCTACAGATAAAAATCAATTTGTAGTTAAGACTTCCTGAATTAAAATAGTCTTTACTGCTTTCAACTATTTTTCATCAGATTCCATTTGCGATCTACAGCCTGAAAAAAAGAGGAGATCAGTCAGTGCACGGGCTCTAACCCTGTATACTGCACGCGGTTGGGTTTGGCACCTAAAAGAAACCACAACCAGGCTGGCAGGATGGCCAGGAAAAACACCCGTAAAGGCAGTGTTTCATGAGATTACTGCCTGGCTCCGGAAGTCTGATGTTGTTTACATCAGCTCGAGCAGAGTGAATACTGAGAGGCATTGTTTGAGTGGAAATAAATTGTAGTCCGTCTCTCCTGGGTGTTCCAGCCAGCAGTCCACAAATCTGAAGCCCTATAGGATTTAGACACAGGACTCCATTGTCTGTCAAAATTAATGCAAGCATAGCAAGCAATTTATCTTCTCCACAGTTTGAAATATGATATATTCTGTACTGCACCCCAGTGATGGAAAGTATGTAAGTAAGTAGATTTACTCAAGTAACCTACTGTACTACAATTTTGAGGTACTTTGACACTTTATTATTATTTTTTTTTAAAACACATCACTTTATCTTGTCATATGAAACTTTGCTCATTATAACATGACGAGCTGATATGTTGTTGTGGAAAGAAACTATCCAGACAATGTCTAAAGTGAAGACACTTCTACTGGCTAGAAAAATTGGCCAACATTTCATACTTGGAATGAGACTTGTTGATAGTATCTGTTTTCGAAACCTGTATGCTGGGTGAATGCCACGCTATCTCTGGAGAGTCACAGAGTCTTGTGATACATTTTGCCCTGTCTTACTGAAATTATTGGGGAGCAAATTTCAGTCTGAACATTACATAGACAACTCGGCACAACTAGATGATTGGTCAGGTATGGCAGCATATTGCTGCTACCATGACAAAAACATATTTCCTGCAGTCTCTTGTTATAATTAAAAACCTTTCATGACTTATTGAGAGATAGGGATGAAGATGAAGATATTTGCCATGTTATGATGACATAATCTATCATTATTACTGGATACCAACATATTCTGTTTTTACACAAAACCATTTATGTATTAACAACATATCACTTTATCTTGTTTTATCCATAGACTTTATAGAAAAAGCGAACGTAGTGGTCGTGATGTCACCCATTGGTTCATGGACTGCTGTTTTAAAGCCTTGAGTTGAACATTTTGCCCGTCGCCATCTTACATTTTTGCAACCATGGAACAGAAGTGACCATATTTGGACTGAGGAGGAGTGACATGAAGACTCCATATACGGCTCTGGTAGCAACCTGTCAATCACAGTAAGCCCTAAGGTCTACTCTCCTTTATGGTCTATTTGCCTCTAAATGGATCATAATTTATTAAATGAACATCATGCTGTATTGAAGAAGACTTGAAACTAGATATTGAGACCATAAACTCATGTTTACAATGTTTACTGAGGGAATAAATCAAGAAAGAGGTAGAGTCATTTTCTCATAGACTTCTATACAATCTGACTTCTTTAGGCAACCAGAGGAGCCTCCCCCTGATGGCCATTAGAAATAGTTTTATGACAGTTTAGCATTGGCTTCACTCCACAGAACCTGGTTATATGACAAAACTCTGGTCTGCGGGTTGTGGAGGTATGGCGGTGGCTATATGGTGCTCAGCATTAGATACTTTATTAAGTTTGCTACATTTAAACGTAAATAATTAAAGCGAGGCACCGTCATTCTTAATGTCCCGTCAGCTGGGCTTATGTTTATTCTTCTCAGATAATATCTGTGGTTCGGTAGCCAACGAGAGATGTACCGATCATTACATTTCATATTTCATTTTATTTTTCTCGTTTTTTTTCATTCCTGCTTACTTACTCGTGTTCCCTGATTGAAGTTCTATGTGCTTGTTGATCTACATTTATGTGTTAAATTATGTAAATAAAAAGCTGATCATAATAAAAAACAACAACACTGCATTTGGTCTTTGTATAGAGCCGGTAGTGAGATCTGATCCCAAGTGGTCACTCATGTGGAGAAGCATTCTAATGCCAGGTGTCAACTGAAGTACTTAGAGCTATCCAGGGCCCTTATCATTATAACAGCAGACCAATCATGGACGATTTCATAAGAGCGCTTTGTGATATAGCAAGATATAATATTCACTGTATTAATAACAATATATTGTTATAACAAAAACAAATGTCTTGCTGTAAAGTGAAAGGATTTTGTTGAAATTAGCAACCCTTCACGTTATAACCAGAAACTGGGCAATTTCTTTTGGCGGGAAACACAATGAGGACAACTGAGGACACACTGTGGACAGGTGAAAGATTGAAGACAGGAGAAGCTGGTACTGCATTGCACTCAGAACGACCAGAGTATTTACAGTCTGATGAAGATACAACTATGACATATTCGATCATCGGAACTAAAATCTCAACCAAGACGTTTTGCTTTTGATTGGCATAAATAGATTAAAACAGAAATAACTTGTTTAAATGTGAGTCAAGTCTTTTGCTGGACTTTATGGTAACATGCCGTGTCCTACAAACTCACTGGCTTAACAGGACAACTATTTGATTTTTCTATAGATCATGAATATGATGGATGAGCTAAAAACAATTAAACAATAAACGTTGTCAAGAACTCGTATATAACTATCAACTGCCTTCCTCTCTGACGTCTCTTTATGACAAAAAACAGTTTGATTCAGATTTTTCTCCATAGACTAAAGGCCTATTTTTTATGGAGTGGATGTATTGAGTTTGCCACCTCACTGCCCACCCAGTTATTTATGTCACTTATCATTAATGCTGTGACTAACAGTTACCGTTTGATATGAAACCATGGTTTATCAACTTTACAGCAGCTCCTGCTTTCACCGTGGGCGAGGGAAGTCCGTCCTGAAGTTTGCAGTTGTATTATACCAACAAAAGGGTGCGTAATTCAGATGTGAGTGTGACTACAAACGGAGTTCCCTCCGTCATGGTGTGTGAGTGGGGAGGCTTTCGGTTCGAGAAAGACCCTATATCTTCCTTATGTTCACCGGATGCCCACAGACTTTCCCTCCTTTCCTAATCATCTGATAGCCCCACCCATCTACGCACCTACTCCCACTTCTCCTGTCAGCCCTGTAGTTACCTGACTTTCGCCCACCCATCAACTCACCTGTTTCCGCTTCCCTAATCAGCTTTGCCTGACCTTCCCTGCCCACCTCCTCACCTGTATCTCATTACCTCAAGAGCCACTCTCCCCATACAGTATACCGGTCCACTTCCTTTTTGCCTTTGTCAGTTCATCCTAGTTGCCATGTATATTGTAATGTGATTTCAAACAACCTCAACCCAATGCGGACTCTGCTCCCAGATCTGGACATGAAGCTCTCATCTGTCAACCATTTACTTGAATCACTTAAATAAATCTTTGAACTGCACCAGTCTTCCTGTTTCATCTGCTTTTGGGTCTTTCCCCTGCTTCCTGCACTTCCAATTGTAACACCCCATCAGTTTTGATCATGTCTAGATGGTACCCTAATATTTGGTACCCTACTATTTGCAAAACTCAAAAGATGTTTAAGTTTAGGCATTGACCTCAAATGGTTAAGGTTAGGCATTGACCTCCAATAGTTAAGGTTAGGTATTGACCTCCAATGGTTAAGGTTAGGCTTTGACCTCTAATGGTTAAGGTTAGGCATTGACCTACAATGGTTAAGGTTAGGCATTGACCTACAATGGTTAAGATTAATCATTGACCTTGCATGTTTAAGGTTTGGCATTGACCTCCAAAGATAAAGGTTAGGTATTGACCTTGAATGGTTAAAGTTATGCAGTGACCTCTAATGGTTAAGGTTAGGCATTGACCTTCAATAGTTAAGGTTAATATAGGTAGTTGCCCAGCGAGTGTAGTGATATTCTTTGTTTTTCCAAGTTTTTCCAATTTGTGGGTTACCATCCAGACACAACCATTAGTTTTGGGCCTGAGGTACATGCAACAAAAAAAATCAAAGATGAACATTACATTCATAATGGCAACAATCTCTGGGTGGCTAAACTTTAATATTGTAAAACTGAACTCATTCTAAACAGGCTTCAAAGTCCCAGAGAAATGGAAGTCAGAGAGTCTTTAGCCTCTGTACTGTGAGTATTCCCCAGTGAAACAGAATATTTGATCAAATCCAATCAAATCCAATCAAATCCTTCACACAGTAGAGCGCAGTGCAGAGCTACAGAGGACTGTGGCTCCACACACACCTGCCTTGTTGCTAAAAGTTGCAGATTGATGGATGGATGTCATGTTATATTACTGGTTGAAATTGATTGGTACCAGCTTATGAAAGCATACTTTGTATTTAATTTTACAGGAAGTAAAGATGATTGATTTGCATATATATATTTTTTGGACATTGCCAAATTGGTGCACAATACGACTGGGGATGTAATCTAAAACCTTGACTTTAAGGTAATTTAAACATCTTGCTGTAATCCTGCCTGTCTCCTCTAACAAGGTAGAATGTGTTGTCTGAATCCTAAAGTATTATTCATTGCACTTGCTTTCAACACTCTCCGTGATCTGACAAATCATCCCATGAATCATGCGTTAAGGAAACATTCAATCCCTGCATGATATAATTGCCCCTTCCGGCCTTAGCCGTGCAGATGGAAACTATGTTTTCGATCTCCAAATACCTCCCCAAAGACTTTTGAGAGGCTGCTTTCTCATCCATCTACAAAACATCCAAGGATGATAGGTTTGTCCAAATGGAGTTATATCAACCTCACCACATGCAGTCTCCTGAATGAGGATTTATGAAATTAGGTTATAGTTGCATTACTTTAGAGGTTTCACTGATGGTATGTTTATACCATCAGCTGCTCTGCTTCAGCAGTAGGATCTTTATGTTGTTTGTTCTCACTCATATCGGCGAGAATGGCTGTCATATCTACTTTGACAGTCGCTATGGCAACATATGCTCAGTATTGGTGTCGAGTCGTTCATTGCCCCAACCGGCCATCTAATTCATGTCAGTTGTGGAGCTTGCGCTGTCAATCACTTCTACTGAGGTAGAAAAACAAGCTGGCAGGCCAAAAGAAGTATGTATCTGCATGTCTATGATATTTAAATGAGGTGGCATTGTGAGACGCACCAGTATGATGTCACAATAGTGATGTCTTTAAAGCTTTCTAAATTATGTATTGTCTGCTTTGGGGACCTCAGAATTGCATCCCTGCTTTTTGCAGATGATGTGGTTCTACTGGCTTCTTCAGAACGTGACCTTCAGCACGCATTGGGGCGGTTTGCAGCCGAGTGTGAAGCGGTCGGGATGAGAGTCAGTACCTTCAAGTCTGAGGCCATGGTTCTCTGAAGGAAAATGGTGGATTGCACCCTCTAGGTTAGGAGTGAGTTACTCCCCCAAGTTAGGGAGTTCAAGTATCTCGGGGTCTTGTTCCAGAGTGAGGGTAAAATGAAGCGTGAGATGGACAGGCGATTCGGTGCGGCGTCAGCAGTGCTGCGGCCGTTGTACCGGACCGTTGTGAAGAGGGAGCTCTTCTCCAACTAGAACTGAAAGATACATGTTGGAGAGGTGAAATAGTGCAAACGTCCCGTTGTTACATGAACTGCAATATGTATAGTATGTGCATAGTTGTGTGAGGCTGTTGAACACTTCACCACCGCTTCACTTTATGCTGAGCTTCCTTATGCCAATCCAGGATCTAATAAGTCCAGGGGTGTTGCAGTGATGTGTGTACATTGTGTTTGGTTATAAATATATATATATATATATATACCAAACAATCGGCCCGCTCCAAAGGGGCACCTGTTCCGAACGGCCACTCGCAAGAAATGTATTTAACCTAATTTGATGTCACCAAAGCTCACTTAAGTAGGCCTAACCATGTATATAATTATAAGGGTGTATCATTTTCATCAGGGCATACAGAACACATTTACATATAGGCCACTCATCTGCATTAAATAAGCAATCATAGAGCTCATAATATTTGTCCCTAATCAATTTACTTCCCCACATATTTCCCACCCATTCATATTCGTCTCTCAAGTTCTACGAAAATAGTTGGATCAACAAAATCTCACTTTGTGTATCAGCAAGGATTTAGCCAGGGAAGAAAATATAAGCCTTTTTACTTTTACTTCAGCAACACACCAAATATTCACAGCGGGATCGATACAGTTTGACCTCATCTGATCTCAGTATGTGCAATAATGTGCCCATAAAACTCCCCTGAATGCTGTCTCTTTTGTAATAGAGCAATATTAATCCACACACTACCGGCACTGACGGGTAAAGTGTTACCTGTAGATCCTGTGGATTGGGTGGCTCTGTAATCCTCCCTATATTGGAGGCTGATGAGGGAGTCATCTATAAATAGTGTGATGGGAAAATATGTGTATTACTAATAGAAAACTGTTAAACCTTGAAACTGAAGACCTGTGCTCCGGTAATCTTCTGGAATGTAAGATAACACAGTGTCCTCCCTAAGCTGTTAGTTTGGGGTAAGTTACAGTTCAAAGGTCAAAAGGACAAGACCGTTGTTTACATCTCGATGCTGTATAAATTATGTTGTGACCTGTGGAGTGTTGAGACATTTGCTACAGACTGCAGAGCGTGCAGTTGTTGTGAATCTCTCCCTTGCAAGAATAAAGGAAGACAAAGACAAACTTGATTTTCTAAAGACTTTATCCATTTCTTAACTTTGACTTCTTCTCTTGATTAACGTACAAATCTTCCATAACAATAGCTTAGTATGTTAATGCCTGTGTTCGGTGATAGAGATGGTCTGCCTCTGAAGTGAGGAGAGGCATGAGCTCTCCGCTGGGCTGGAAGTCTGGAGAGAACTTCAGAAAAACATATTATATTTCTGTCTGTAGCACTTCTCAGTGAAATGACCTGACATTGGCCTGTGCTATATCTTCAGCTCATGTTCATTCCCCAAACTGTGTCTGTAGAATACTGCATATAGTTTATTGCTGTGATGTTACTGTCTTAGGACACATGTGTTTTCATGGGCACATCTCTCCGTAATCACCGAGATTGGAGGACAAAACTGACAAGAACAATGTATCAATAAGGACTAAGTTTCAATATAACTTCCTGTTGAAATGAACTAAAATTAAACTAATAGGAGAATGTAAATATTAGGATCATCATTAGGGTTCAAATAACTAGGGAAGGGCTGTTACAGAAGTACACTAGTTAAGTGACAAAAAAAATCAACATTGACTTCTCGTTTCACACGGTGAACGAACATCGGTCTCCTGGCTGAGAGATGGCTGTGTGTTGGACCCGTCCAGCTTCCCTGCTGCCTGCCCTATGTGTGCTTTATTACATTACATTACATTTCATTATTTAGCAGATGCTTTTATCCAAAGCGACTTACAATAAGTGCATTCAACCATGAGAGTTCAAACCCAGAACAACAAGAATCAAGAGAGTAAAATTCCTCAAGAAAGCCAAACTACCATGTGCTATAAGTAAGTGCCATTTAAGTGCTACTAGAGTACTACGATATATACTTTTTTTTTTTTTTTTTTCAGGTATAGTCGGAAGAGATGTGTTTTTAGTTTGCGGCAGAAGATGTAGAGACTTTCTGCTGTCCTGATGTCATTGGGGAGCTCATTCCACCAATTGGGAGCCAGGACAGCGAACAATCGCGATTTTGTTGAGTGTTTAGCTCGGTGACGGAGCTACAAGCCGATTGGCCGATGCAGAGCGGAGTGAACGGGCTGGGGTGTAAGGTTAGACCAGTCCTGGATGTAGACTGGACCTGATCTGTTCGCAGCATGGTACGCAAGTACCAATGTTTAGAAACGGATGCGAGCAGCCACCGGTAACCACCGGTAACCAGTGAAGGGAGTGAAGGAGCCACCGGTAACCAGTGAAGGGAGCGAAGGAGCCACTGGTAACCAGTGAAGGGAGCGGAGGAGCCACCGGTAACCAGTGAAGGGAGCGGAGGAGCCACCGGTAACCAGTGAAGGGAGCGGAGGAGCGGAGGAGCCACCGGTAACCAGTGAAGGGAGCGGAGGAGCGGAGGAGCCACCGGTAATCAGTGAAGGGAGCGGAGGAGCGGAGGAGCCACCGGTAACCAGTGAAGGGAGCGGAGGAGCCACTGGTAACCAGTGAAGGGAGCGGAGGAGCCACCGGTAACCAGTGAAGGGAGCGGAGGAGCCACCGGTAACCAGTGAAGGGAGCGGAGGAGCCACCGGTAACCAGTGAAGGGAGCGGAGGAGCGGAGGAGCCACCGGTAATCAGTGAAGGGAGCGGAGGAGCGGAGGAGCCACCGGTAATCAGTGAAGGGAGCGGAGGAGCCACCGGTAACCAGTGAAGGGAGCGGAGGAGCCACTGGTAACCAGTGAAGGGAGCGGAGGAGCCACTGGTAACCAGTGAAGGGAGCGGAGGAGCCACTGGTAACCAGTGAAGGGAGCGGAGGAGCCACTGGTAACCAGTGAAGGGAGCGGAGGAGCAGAGGAGCGGAGTGGTGAGGGTGAATTTAGGTTGAAGACCAGTTGAGCTGCTGCATTCTGGATGAGCTGCAGAGGTCGGATGGCACTAGCAGGTAGACCTGCAGGAGGGAGTTACTTTATGGACTTCATACCTACCTCGTTCATGATCACGTGGATAACATACTAAATTATTTAGTTGATTACCTACGAATTACGGTGCATTATTTTCCGTAGAACAGCCCGGACTGTGAAACTGAGTTTTTTTTGTATTGCCTAAAACTAATGACACCATTTTATAGACCTATTTGGTGTATTTTAACGTTTGATGCATGGTACAGTAACCTGAAAGAACAATATAATGAGAGGAGCATGGCGAAACGCAAACACAAATGTCAAACGTGATACTTGACTACCACCACCTCTGTAACACTCAATAATGTGATAATTTCCTGAAAATGTAATCAAGTTTGCAATTTACCTGATTGAAAATGTAAGAAAACCAAATGCATCACACTTTAAATGTCAACGTTGTCATTGCTCTTTAGTCTGTTCAACAGAATACCTCCATCACATGCGGTCATGGTGAAGTTCGATATGTAAAAGTTGAACTTCATCTGTCAAAGAAGGACATCAAATCACACAGCACTATATATATATCTACAAACGGTGTTGTGTTGAGTACTGTTTCCCAGTAGATGTGCGTTTCTAAACTTGAACCAGCCCTGGTTTCTGAGTCTCGATCCACTCGAACATGAAAATGTCGATGGCCGAAGAGCAAAATCTCCTATCTGAAAAATACACTTTTTTGAGAATGTAAAAAAAACTTGTTGTTTTCTTGCAGAATGCTATTTGTTAAGGATACCCAATAATACAAAATACAAAAAAATACAAAAATACCAAAAAAAATAAAAATATACAAAGTGCAGACAGGAGGTTATTCTCACTTTTCTTGGATAATTTTGCAGATAGGATGTTTTGCACTTTGGCCATCGATGTGCAACTTGTGCAAAGAACTGGTAACCACTTGAAGTGAATGCAATGGTACGGGGGCTGACAAGTGCGACACCTAGTGGTTGAATGTCATCTATAGCACCTTTAACTTGGGAGAAGTCACTCGGGTTATTTTCTCAGACTTGAAAAATGTTGTCCAATCCAGTGTTTTTCAACCTTTTTTGAGCACATTTTTTACAATAAAGAAATCCCGCGGCACACCAACAACCAAAAAACTTAAAAAATGCATCTCCTTCACAATGGCTTTGCAGCAGGTAGTATTAATGTTTCTGCAGCAGGTAGTATTAATGTTTCTGCAGCAGGTAGTATTAATGTTTCTGCAGCAGGTAGTATTAATGTTTCTGCCACAGTGTGTGGGCTTTTTGATTTGGCCACTGTGGTATTTGTTATAAATATTTGTTGGTACATTGATGTTCATGTATGTTTAATTGATGGATGTAAGAAACAGTAAATGTAGGGACTTAGGACCCAGGGGGGATTCAGGTGAGAAGGACAGCCTGGGGAGGAGCCGGTATCAGGGAGACAGCATGCGGAACGTGGAATAAAGAGTTACAATGAAGAGCAGTTGTTCTCACGTCTTGTGTGTTTAAAAACACGACAGACACCAGCTCAGCTACTAAAGAGCTTTGAGAGCTTTCTCAGACACATTTGTGGATTTCCTCATAAAAGTTACCCGTTTCTCAGTTTGTGTGCGCAGGCGAACACAATAGTCCCTGTTGTTGTTGCTAAGTGACGGTGTTTCGTCTCGAGATGACGTCACAGCTTGCTTGGGACCATGACGCTGTTTGATAGCTTTTCCCCACAAACCAAGCATAACGGAACCGGTGCAGTCGGATCCCCGGTGAAAGTGAATCCAAACGAAACATAACTTTCAGGTTTTTTTTTTTTTATACCACTCGTTCTGGGCTTTTCATCTGGTTAGACGGTTGCCCAGGGCCCAGTAGTTCAGAGGCTGCCTTTTTCTTTTTGAAATATTTCTCCATCGCCGTTCTTCACCACAACCTCTCCCGCGCATCATTTAATTCTACTATTTTAAATTAACAAGGTAATTATTGCGCTATCTACTGCCACCCACTGGCATGGAAGAGTATTTCATTACTAGGCCAGACACTATGTTGCAGGCTCAGACGCTCAACAATGGAAAATTATTTGCGGCAACTAAATAATATTTTGTTGGACTGTTTAAGTGAAATTGGACATTTTCCCACGGCAGAGCTGATGATCTCTCATGGCACACTGGTTGAAAATCGCTGGTCTAAAGCCACACAAGACATGACACAGCTGTTTTCACATGCAGAGAGATCAGATTTTATAGTGTGCAACATTGTAATTTATGGTGCATTGTATTTAATGTACAAATGAGAACCAAAGGTCTGAATCATTTGCCATTGAGTTTGATGACTTTCATAATTCCAATCATGGCGCTGCCCACCTTCAATGTGAGCAGATGTTTAATCAGACCAAATCAAAGGGCCTTTTACAATTTCATCAATCCAATGAACAAACTACTTATAGGCTATTTAAGAAAGTGACCTGAAACTGGAGCCATCAGCGTAACAAAATGACAGACTAGGGGCTTTACTTAGATGTTGTCTTACTGAGTGTGGGATCATGACACCATATGGGGCAGGGTTTTATGAACACCCGTATGGGACAAGCAGCACTAAATGGGAAAAATCAGAGAACGTCTGATTTACATAACAGCAACCTTATTAAACATACCATACTTTTAGCACGGGCAGTACAACAAGTTCAAAGACAAAAAAAGAAGGTGAAACAGACACTTTGGGTTGTCATGTATTTATTCAATGTCAGTATAGATGCATAGAAGTAGTATTGATTTCAGCACAAACACACCCTTAAAAAAAAGTACAGTACAACTTTTGAAGACTTCAGTGTTGTTTTTGGCATGCGGCGTTCAATCAACTGAAAACTCGGCCCGACACAGAAAAGAACTGATGAGCTGGAATCTGGGATCGCATCGGGTATTAAGGGCAGGCCCCGCATACAATAAGTGGTATATTCTGAGTCCTAATTAAAAAGGTAGACACTTTCAGCTGCATTCAAAAGCAGCGCACCAGATCAAAGGCTTTAGCTAATTAGCACTGACACCTAATGCGCCCCCCCCCCACTCACAGTTTCATTATGAACGCGTCCAACCGGCGTCCTGGATGAGCACCCGAACACTGCTTTTCATGCTCTTCAAAGAAGGACCTTTTAATCCTTTGAGTGATACTCCTACTCTTAAACTTGTGCAACTTTTTTTTTAAGAGCAGGCCAGAGCAGTGGAAAATAATTTGTTTGAAAATACAGTACATTGGAAAATCATTACAGCGGCTCCTGCCAGCTGCAAAACACATGGAATGCAATGTAAGACGGAGACCACAGAGGATTTAATTAATAAAACTTTAACGTCTTGTGGTACTGTGCAAGGTGTGGACATGTGTGCGACCAAACCGTTCTCACTCCCGACTCCACGAACACACGGCCGCTTGGTCCGTCTGATGCAGGCACCGAGGCACTTTTTTCAATTTAATTCCAATATAAATCAGTTCGTTGTCATTATTAGACGGTCAAGCGAGAAAGTCCACAAATGGAGGGTGGGAGCTGAAGTTTGAATGGTCAAACAAACACAGGACTTTCACCCAGTAAACCGTTGTTCGTGTCCCGTGTGAAACCAAGTCAACAATGACTTTTCTTACGCCAATTATGTTACAAGCTTAGATATTTTACGAAACAAACATACTTATTTTAACCTTAACCTAACCAAGTAAAGCCAAAAAACTAAGTGAACCTACGTTTGAAATTTATTTTGAAAAGACGCAATGCATGTAACGGGCAGAGATGGCGCTAGAGGGGAACCTAGAGCGTCATAGCTTGACGCATAGGACCACTGACTGAAGCATCGGTATTTGTCGAGTTGGTCGTTAGAATTCACCTTCTTTCTACAACTACTGTACTCCCTCACATTGATGTATGGATGTCTAAGCTATGTTATACAAGATTATGATGTGGTGTCTTTGACTGGGCCATCATCACAAAGAACGGCACAGACAGAGAGTGGGCCTTTATGAGAAGTTGTCAAAAATGGACATAAATTCACTTAGTTGTTTTGTTTTTTTTAGCCTGACAATCAGACTCTTAACATTTTGTGTCACTTCATTCACTCAAGAGTGACGTTCTGCATCCTCATTTTTAGTCAGTACATTAGCTGCGGTAGCAGTTAACGTTTTCAACAAAGATCAAAGAAATATGTAGAGTTAAAATGAACAGTGTGTATCATCTAGGGCAGACCTGGGCATTCTACGGCCATTATACAGCTCCATTGCTTTCATTTTCCGTACGTTGGTGAGTGTGTGCGATCAGCAGCCTCACTGTGATGTGTTGGTGAACTGAGTTTACAGGAGATGTGAGTTAGCTGTCAGCCCTCACAAATGTGTCAAAAGATTGATACAGAGAGTGTAGAGTTTTTAACTAAACATGGACTTCTCAGTATTTATTTACTGAAGTTGAAGGTAAAGCCGTGTGCTTAGTTTGTGGAGAACAGGTCGCAGTGTTTAAGGATTACAATGTGAATCGCCATTATGAGACAAAACATGCGGAGCAACACAAAAAGGCTCATTTTTGGTTCAGAAGATGTTGTTTCTCTTTGGATCTACCTCCATATGTAAACAAACATGATAAAGTTTAATAGATACAGATACAGATCCTCTCTCACTTACGATCACCTGTCAGCTGTCCTTCTCATATCCACCTCAGACATTCAGCCTTCTCATATCCACCTCAGACATTCAGCCTTCTCATATCCACCTCAGACATTCTACCTTCTCATATCCACCTCAGACATTCTACCTTCATGTATCCACCTCAGACATTCTACCTTCATGTATCCACCTCAGACATTCTACCTTCACATATCCACCTCAGACATTCAGCCTGACTTCAGAGCTTCGTTCAAGCCCAACACAGACAAGATTTCTCACACTGAACTGGAAAACAGAAAATTAGGTAATTGGATTACAAACAATAGTGATAAAAGTACTAATTTTGCAGAAACGTGATCCCTGTCAGTGTTTTATTATATATGTATATTAAATATATCTATCTGTTTGGATCATTATTCCTGCTGCAGATATTTAAGGTGGAGCTTATTGAACTCCTTTATACACTGTTGTTCAGTTTGGGAAGTTAGGAAGGGTTTGGAAATGTTTAATGTGCAAAGTAACTCGTAACTAAAGCTGTCAGACAAATGTAGTGGAGTAAAAAGTTTCCCTCTGAGATGTAGTGGAGTGGAAGTACAAAGTTGAATAAAATGGAAATAGTCAAGTAAAGTACCTTGAATTTGTATTTAAGTACATTACTTAAGTAATTATACTTGGTTACATTCCACCACTGATCATGACATTCACTCTTACCACTCTCAGCTTATCAAAACCATACAATGTACTGCTTTTTATAAAGAGGTGTAATAATATTGAGCAGCATTGAGTTCAGTCTATTGGTCCGGCCCGCCACAACAGTCCTTGTTTCTCATGTGGCCCCTTGGGAAAAATAGTTGTCCACCCCTGATCTAGGGGCATCTATTGGCAGAAATTGAATATAATGTGAATATGTATGTTTTCTTGAGTGTATACTAAGAAAATAGTTGTATTTTTGTTAGCTTAGAATGAGCCGTTTTAAAGCTACATATGGACCGGGTCCACTTCATGAAGCCCGGCCGCCATGTTTCTACAGTAGGCCAGAACAGACAAAACTAAAACTGGCTCTACATAGGGCTTTTTCATGTTTTCACATTTAAACATTGGCCACCGTAATTCTCTAGTTTCAGTTGGTTGCAATCTGCCCTTTAAGAGATATTTCTGTAAATTGCCTTGCAACAATCCTGTTTGTTGTCATTATCCTACGGCTCTGTTTCATGGATTTAGCTATAGCTAGCTACCTAGCTATGTGGAAAGGATGTGATCTCCATTCTAAATAATGCCTACTATCTTTATGAGCAAAACAATAACCAAAACCACAGAAATAACACCCAGCACCAGAATACTCATTTAATTAACAGTAATTTGAGTTTTGAAACAAACGCAACATGAGTTGCACTAATACATTAATTAAATGAAAACAGTTAAAAACATTTCGGTAGAAAAACTAAAATGGCTTAGTGTTGCAATAATCATATTGATCCAACAGTTTTTTAAAGATCTATTTTGTCTCCTTTAACACGACTTACTGCGTGTGTAAACATCATTATTCTGACTTTGGCAAAGCAACGAGAAGTAAAACTCCACTGTACAGGCCGCTCATTATCCACTGAACACGTTCCAGTGTGTGGACTTTGATCTGGAGACTGGAGAGCTCTAAGTCATGTTTCAGGTTTTCAAATGTCTTCACGCTGAAGAAACAATGCACTTTAGTTCCTGTCAGAAAAAAATCTCATTGGACTCCTTTTAAACATGAGCTGCAGAGATTGAGTGGATTCAAGCACAAAAACTCATCATTAGCTGAACCCATTAATGAAACACTGTTAACTCTATTATGATTACAATATCATCTAGAGGAAAACACCAATTTACACTTGAAGTAATAAAGCAAGACACCAATGAGGAATGGAGAAGACGTTTTCTGTCAGCACCTTAAATATCACCATCAGATTAGTTTTCATGTGCAATCATCTTGCGTTTCACCTCTAAGATTCATCAACTGAGAATAATTAACATGCTTTCCCATGTATCTGTAAGAACATCAAACCTCTTTACAATTTCATGGATTAGTAATGTATCACGTCTTTCACAAATGACATTATTACATTTCCTGAGAGGACAGAATACTTCCCTAAAACGCTGCCCGAACATCCATTAAACCCATCCTTCTCCAACTGATGAAAAATTAAACAGGAGAGTGCTATTGTTTCAGTAGGATCTTTTGTCTTTGAAGCATTATTCCCAACATATACATAAAAAAATGTAGAAAGTTACCAAGGCTAACTTTTGTTAGTGTAAATGTGCAAACAAGAGCTGGGTAACCCCCACCCCCCCGTCACAACTCTCAAATAAACACACATAACTGCTCAAGCTAAAGTTACTTGAGTGCCTTTAAATGTCACAGCTGTGGATGACGTGAGTGTTAACGCCAGGATTACAGCGTCTCAGACAGCGGTGAATGTCGAGCCAACGGATCCAGAGCTGCGCATCATGCTGGTCACCAGCGATGATGATGATGATGATGATGATGATGACCCCTCCCTCTCCAGGGCCTCTGCTCCAATCAGGCCCTGCCGATGCAAGTTGAGGATGGAGTCGGCGATGATGCGGGCGGTTCTCTTCTGGTACCCCCCAGACGTCACCATGAGTATGGGGACGCCCCGTCGCCTCGCAGCCCTGAACACGATCTCGTCTCTCTTCACGATGCCCTGGCAGAAGGGACGAGAGGAGAGCGGTCAGTCTACACGGGGCCTCGGGAGGTACAGTTCGTACCGGTCGTTTGATTTCAAGGAAACTGGCCGAATCATTTGTCATCATTATGACGTGTGCTGGCAACTTAAAAAAAGTAGCCGACATGAGCAACCTGTGCCGATGTCACATTTTGCATTAGCAATCTGTAATCTGTTTGTTTATCGGAGGACTAATGGAGCCCCTGGTGTCTTGTGCAAATAATGGCGAGCCCAGGCCTGCAACGTGAAGAAGATCAAATTTAAGTAGAGGTTGCCGGGGGGAGACGGTGCACGTTGTGTTTCTTTACCAGAAGGTTCATGTGTTTTTTTTGGGGTGACGAGAACGACAGGTTTCCTCCAGCCATTGTATTACAAGCCCAGCGGGGAACCTAAAGTACAAATCCTGCTATGGCGAAGGCATGACCTGAGACGTCCTTTGTTGGATTGGTTCGATTCATAGACTGTGTGTAAAAAAATAAAAATTAATATAATTTTATATACATACACGTACGTACATACATGTATGTATGTGTATACACACACACACACACACACACACACACATATATATAAATATAAGTGGACGTGGTCGTTGTGATGTCACCCATTGGTTTGCGTTTTGGACATCGCCATCTTGGCTTTTTGAAACCAGTGAATGGAAGTGAACCTATATGGACTGTGGAGTGACGTAGAGACCCGTCTGTCCAGCCCGCCCTAAAGCATACTCTGCTTTATGGTCTATTTAACTCTAAATTTACCCTAATTTACTGAATGAACATCATGCTGTATTGAAGAAGACTTGAAACCTGATAACCAGTAGAGAGAATGTTAAAAACACTTCCGCATTGGCTTCACTTTAACCCGCCTGGTTAGTTTAAGGCATTAGTAGTGGGATAGGTCAGGGTTAGGGTAAGAATATCATGCTTAGCCAATCAGAAGCAGAGTAGGGCGGGTCACGCCTTCGCAAAAAGAGGTTCGGAATATTGCGGCCCGTAACGTTAGTGAGCTTGCGTGTCTTGGTTGCCACCTGCTGATTAAAGTTAGCCTCGATGTTAGCGACAACTTTGGCCCTGACTCACTTAAGGTGGGCTGACCTTTAAGGTGGACCAGCCATTCTCATCTTAGTGATAAGATGCTCTACCTAGTGGTAAAGTTCGGTATACCGGTCCTGAGTTTGGCTTAATATCAAACTGGTTTTAAAATGATTACGCCGGCCTAACCCTGTTGAATAGTCCCGGTAACTTGGCAAATGCTTCTGTCTATGCTCCCTCCTCACCGGAGGAGAGAGGGGAGCCCCGTTACATCTCACCGCTCCACTGTGGAGCAGCAAACCTCTCAGGAAAGCAAGAAACAGTGGGAACAAACAGCTTGTGTCCAAAATCTCATTGATTATGGAGCAATTTGTAGCACAATGACAGAGTTCTAACATTATTCATTATGACAGAAACACATGTTCAACCACAACTTTAAATAACAATTACTGAAGCTGCACCAAGAGGTTTAAAAAAATAATAATATTCAATTTCAGGACATATACCAGCCCAAAATCACAAATTAGCTCTGCAACACACATCAGCGTACCATCCTCACTAACATATTATGCAGATCTGCCTTATTTGCTCCAATTAGTCCCTGGAATTTGCGGGATCACTGGCAGGGTTTATCTGCACATAGGAAGTAATAAATCCAGATTTGGCTCATGCGGATGAGCTCCCAGAATGCTTTCAGATTTCCTGACAAATTAGCTGCACAAAGTGCTCACGCGACCCGACACAGCCGAGGCTGCCACTTCCACATTCAGAAGTTTCTCCTGCCACCGCAGTGCTGCAGATAGAGACTCACAACTGTTTAGTCAACATTCATGTCATTCATTCATTCATGATTGTGGATTTCGGAAAGATGCAAGGAGACAAGGATGGAAAGTAATGCAACCAAAGTTTAAGTCACAAAATGAGCAAGCGTATCTTTAAACAGAGTTGGTGAAAGGGGAAGAGTTATTTTTGCAGGGTTTCTGATGTTACAGTCTCCTCCATTGTTTTTATAGACAATGTTACAGTAGGCGAGAAGCAAACTCCAACTCCCAAAGAGCATTTTGGTGAGGAACATCCCAACTTAGGAAGAGTGTAACATTGTGAAGGAACCAGGGATGTCAATGATTAATGGATTATCGGTTAGTTTCCCTTAATAATTTAACAGATTCAAAACATATGACCTTATAATGCAGAAAACGACAAACTGCTGTGTTGATTTGCTGCAGTATGCCACTGGACGGAGCCTCTTACTTTTCAATGAGATTGAGATACAGGTGTGTTTGGCTCCACCCTCCCATCCGGGGAAGAAAGAAGTCGCGGGGTGCCTCGCTCTGCTCGCTGAGGCAGGCCTGGAGACGAACTCCGAAGCATCAAGTGGTTGTTTGGTGGCTATTTGTTTCAGCTATCTGAGGCTCATGCTAACTGATGCTTATGCTAACGTCAAACTAGCATCTCAAACGGGAGCAGCTGCTTGGTTCACGCAGGTCTGTCAAGACAGCAGGAGACACGTGCTTCCGAACAAAACCCACACTAAAGAGGTGAACTGTGTGAGCGACACACTGCTCTGAGTGCCGTGTAAAGTCGGAGCGACGGACTTCCAACTCTTTCCAGCAGCTGGGCTAACGTTAGCTACGCATCAGTCCATCACGTAGTTGAGGTGTGCAGATTATTTTAGACAACACCGGTCCGACTGAAGTCTGTTGTC